>CM060922.1:352379455-352469455 GCA_030737875.1 Allium sativum | reverse complement strand
GTCCATTTAGTAAAGAAAAAAAAATGATTTTAGCGATGTTTGGATATTATTTCTGTTATTGCAATGCGACTATCCCACATGTTTCTTCAAGGGGCAGGCAGTCCAATATCATTTCTTCTGTGCTTCAAATCTCGAACAAGGCCATTTGAAATATATTTTTGTTCAAAGAGAGTGCTGTATAATCTACCTAAGATCATCTTGTAACGAAAGCGAGTCTTGAGTGCTGATTTCAGTTTTATCTGGTACAATTCGCTTTAGACCATAAACATGTTGAAGTGAAGCTAAGAACCTAAACATACACTACAAAAAGCTATTTGGAAAGGGGAAAACTAGGCCTGGCAATTTGACACATGACACGCTAACACGAAACGAAACGACACGAAATAAACGGTTATGGGTTTTGATTTTTGGTATACGAAACACGAAAGTACACGAACACGAAATTACACAATAAATTTCGTGTCGGATATGGGTTTTCACTTTCAATACACGAAAGTACACGAAATATTTTATATATAATTTTTATTTTTTATATATCATATAATATATTAATTTCGTGTACTTTTCGTGTACACAAAAGTACACAAAAGTACACGAAAGTACACGAAATTAATTTCGTGTACTTTTCGTGTCGTTTCGTGTTTACACGAATTATTTTGTTTCGTGTTCGGATCGGGTAAACAGGTACACGGAATGATTTCGGGTCGTTTTCGGTTTTAGCTCTGAGTACACGAAAACACGAAAGTACACGAAACGACACGATTGCCAGGTCTAGGGAAAACTATGGACATTGATGCCTACTACATAAACTCCACTCAATTTGGTCATAATGTTGCACCTTCAAACACAAATCACTACGGCCAAGGAACAAACTCCCAACCATGTCTAAAAAGTTTTTACACACACACACACACAAATATATATATATATATATATATATATATATATATATATATATATATATATATATAAACACACATACACACATATGAGGCACGCTCCAGAGCAACCCTATATCCTGATTTTAAATAATTATAGTTTCTCTCCCTTGTCACTTATATAATTATTTAAAATAACACATGCGGTTGAAATTGGGTGGACTTCAGGTGCAGCAAAAATGAGGTGTAGCATCTGTGTGTGCATGTTGAAACTGATATTAAACCATAAACAGCATACAAGAACAAGGAACATAGTCGAACCAAAGGAGTAAAACGAGGATATGTGCAATTATAAGAATATACGACAATATAATAACATAAAAAGTTTGAACATCTGACCAATTGTACTGAATCGACGAAGTCCCCATCCTATAATTCTTGACACTTTCTTATTTTTCTCGGCATTGCTGATTATAAAATAAATGTCACATTTAGTTGTCTACGTTGAGAAAATTTCCCAAACAAACGCGAATGGAAATAATATACAAATAAAAAAAGAAATCAAAGATATGGGACCTTTCATCATCTTGAAAATTTGCATCATTTAATGTTAGCATATTGTCACCAGAACTCAGTGTCATTTCTTCACCATTGTCTACAAAATATGGTTCACTTTGTGTGTTATGGGCCTCCACGGTAAAACCATCGTGCAACCCTTCTTGTTGATTACTGCTCGACATTTATTTTAGATGAAATGCACTGCATCAAAAAAAGGAGACATTATCTTAAGGATGCGATGGATAGTTTAATCAAAGAAGTAAACAATAATCAAGTGACACAAGTTTAGAAACAATGAAAGATGATGTTTATGAATAAGAAACTAAAATGCAAGCATGAGATCCAAATTTCACAAACACTAAACAAATTATGCAATCGACGGTTAAGAAGGAACAGTGAACAAAATCATCAAGTAGGATTTGGGGACCATGAACAGGAGTGGAGATGGTCAAGATGGTACCTAAAAGCAGGACTGCTTGGAATTAGTGAGAAGACAAAATATCTCTAATTTGATGACATAATCTTCTAAATGCATACCAAGTAGCATTCCTATTTGCATACTGGTTGAATTTTCATTGTTTGCACTAACTCTGTATTTTAATGGGCATGGGATCAGCACATGAGGAAGTAGAAATACTCTAATCATGATTTTTGTTCATCAATTATTGTAACATACTTCAAGAGACAAAAAAAGGTAATACACTAAGACACCAATTATATTTAATACCTAAAGAATCAAACTTAGGTTATAAACTCGAAGGGAGTATGCGCCAAACTAGCAATACATACTCCCCCTTTTCTCACTTTTTGTATTCGATCCGGTTCAAGACTTGTGAAAAATCTCTTCCTCCGATCCCCTGTTTAACAACCGTGATCCTTCGTACCACTACCATTGGTCAACATCGCCACCACGTCATCGATTCCGTTCATCACGAAGACCATTTAGGTGGGTTCCCACGCTTCTAATAGTCGATATGAATTTGGGTTTTCGGTTTTGTTCATTGGGATGTCGAGATGGTCGGGGTTCGTGGTGGACTGGGGTGGAGATGGCCGGAAGTGGGGCCCGAGGACGAGTTGTAAACATGGGCGTTGGTGGCCACGTTGCTTGAGGGTCCTAGAACTCGGGATTTGAGAGAGAAGGGGGGTTCGAAGAAGAAGGAAGAGGTGAAGTAGAAAAGTGAGAAAGGAGGAAGATGGGAAGCATCCAAAACCTGGTGATTGGAGGAGAAGGACGTCTCGGAACCATAGAGTTTCGGATGTGTAGGAGGAGATGAAAATTTTCGTATTCGAGGAGGGAAAAGAAATTTCGAATCCTGAAACTCAGAGGAAATTTGGATTCGAATAGGCTTATGTGATTGTATTGGAGTTGAGCTTGGGTTGGACCAATTCGTGTATTCACGCAATCGGATCGGGAAATAGATCGAGTGTCGTCAATTTGCGTAACTTAACGTTTGTATTTACGTCGTCTCAAAATCGTGTGATACAAAATTTGATCATGAATTCTATGTTTGCATCGAGACTTCGTCGTCGTCGTTAAGTCAACTCCTTAATCGATTGCGTATTGGAACGAACTTGAATGTCCTACCGTACCAATAATTCAGACATGCACATATGATAGAACATAAAATTGGGCTATGGACATATGACTGAATCATTGATTCTGAACTCCGATTTTCAATCCGATTACGACAAAATCTCATGATTCGATCCACGTGCTAGGAAAACAGTCAGCGATGACAGACGTTTCAGCTGTAAAACTGAACATCGTCACTGCGTTCTAAAGTGTTTAATTTAACCGTGATAAAATCTGTGTCCCCGTGTTAATACCCTAGATATTGATTTTGATGACAACAACCATATAAACATTACTACTAACATATTTTCGAGTTGTGCAGTAACATCATATATAGTATAGAGACATTTATAGAGACAAAAAAAAGTACAAAAGAAGAATTATAAAAGAAGGTTAATCAGAGCAATGACAGAATATCAGAGGAAGGATAATTAGAACAATTAAAGATCAAAACCTATTAGAAAAATATGCTAAGAACATAGATGTTTGAAGTGATGAGTAGTTGATTGAACCTTAGAATATCTTATTAAAGATCTCATGTAAATTATACTTAAAGCTCATCAACCATTAACCTCAACCGAATCACCAAAATCCACAAATATAAGGAAATTTGAATGACTGAAAATTTGCAACACTTATTATTAGTGTTGTTGTTCATTTTTGGGAGGTAGGGCATGTCGACATGATAGCCGTTTTCAGATTTTCAAATTTTAAATAGAGACATTTCCCTTCACCTCTTCATTAAAAGACACATCTCTTTAACCACTATATGAAGGCCTCTGAAAACGAATATTAACATCAATTTTTCTCATTTTCTCCTACTACTTCTCTAAATGCATATTTGCATTGCAAATCCATTGAATATTTTTCAATTATCTTTGCAAATCCACTCTCTTTCACTCCAATTTTTCAAGGATTTGCAAACCACATAATATCAAAGAGTTGTACTCGAATTCACATTATTCTCCCTCTGGGTTCATCATATTTCCTCAAAGAATTAAAAACATATATTGTCATTGGAGGTTTATATGATCATTGGACCAATTCTGCAAGAATCTATAGTGAAAATACGATAACTTGTCACAGTTCGTTGTTGTTGATAAGGAGAACGTGCATCTTGTGGCTTGTGAAATCAAGATTATAAATGTGTTTTGGCCTTTTGTGAAAAACAAGCATTTACAGTGAAATTTTGCACTGTGGAGTGCACGACTAGATGTAGGATTGGTTAATCCAAACCAGTATAAAAATCCTAGTGTTATTTACTTTACTGCATTTTATTTTATTAGTTATTTCTTTCTATTTACAATTTGAATAGATATAGCGTTAAATTTAAAAGTTAGTTTATAGATTTGAAATATACACTCCTCTAGTGTCTGAATAGCCTTAAGATCCATCCAACACTGTGTTGTAGACACCTAAGTTTCCGACAATTGGTATCAAAGCACTGGTTTTCAAAAGTTAATCAATTGGTTTTTGAAAAGTATAAATGGCTAGTGACACTAGTAAGACCTTTATTAATACTTTTGTAGAAGGGCAATCCACCATTAAACCCCCTCTATTTGATGACAACAATTATGCTTATTAGGCTTGTATGATGAAATTTTATTTGCAGTCTAATGGTTTAGATACTTGGAACATTACCCAAATAGATAACATAGAACCTCAAACTAAATATTCAAAATGAACACTAGACAAAAGACACAAGCACTTAAAAATTCTAAGGCCATGAACATTTTATTTTACTCCTTAAATAGAAATGAATTTAAACGAATGTCTATTTGTAATTCTGCATATGAAATTTGGAGAACACAACAAATCACACATGAAGGCACCAGTAAAGTAAAACAAACAAATATATCTATGCTAACTCATCAATTTCAACTTTTTTAAACGAAACCAAATGAATATTTTTTATATGTATTCTAGATTTCTAGATATAGTACATGCCTTAATATCATTAGAAAAGAAAATTACTAAAGAAGACCAAGTCAGAATGATCTTGAATTCACTTCCTAGTGAATGGGATAAGAAGACACTAGCAACTGAAGAAGCCAATGATATTAGTATTATGACAATAAAAGAATTAACTGGTAATCAAATGTCCTATGAAGTAAAGTTGCAAGTTAGAAAAGAGAATCAGGGAAATGATAAGAAATCACTAGCACTTAATGTCATAATCGACAATGATGAACCAAATGATGATGTTGTTGATGATGATATAGAGTTTATTACTAAGAAGATCAAAAAATTCTTAAAGTATTGGATAATGAAAAAACTTCGAAAAAACTAAAAACAATAATTCCATAAATGGAAATGATGTTAAAGGTTTCGAATGTGATAACCCGGTCATTTGAAAAGAGATTGTCCCAAATTGAAAAAATCAAAGTACTTTCCAAATAATTTCAATAAGGAAAGAAAATAGGCATTCAATGCAATATAGGATGATTCAAATACATCATCAAGTGATAATGACTAAAAAAACAGAAAATGTCAACACGTGCTTCATGGCAACGGATGACTAAGTATGTAAATTGATGAATAAATTACTAATGTTTTAAATGATATGCATCAGGGATATTGTTGACCAGCTTTTTGGCAAAAGGCGTCACAACTCGAGATCGACACATACTGCTAGATATCGACCCAACTCTATGCCTCCAGGGTCAACTTTCATCGTAGGTCGATATATTATAATTCGACCCGAATCGACTTTACAGCAAGTAAAGGCTCCCTTCTTCAAAGTTAGCATTCTTCTGAAGTCAAAACCACACCGATCGATCGGATCATCAATCGATCGATCGAGTTATTCCTGAAAGGTCGGATCAAACCTGGAATATTCTATCAGAATATTCTGGCCGAGTTATACGCCATCAAACGAAGTCATACTCCTAAGGCTACAGAATCGGTCAGCTTTATCTCGCACTACTTTTTATGCACCAAGTTCCAAGCTCCACATATGCCATATTTTTCGAGAAGAACTATTCATCAGTAGTAGACCGAGTACCTCCGCCTACAACTACTTTATAGGAGCGAGTTACGCATGGCCAACCCCGAGAAAGATGCACGTCACGTTGCATTCAAACTCAACCCACCTTTTCACCTATGAATACATTAGTTTCCAAAAATGGAAAGACATCTTGATCAACCTGAAGTAATCTCGAATCCACTTCAAGAAAGCTCATGTTCGGCATGTCGTATACTCCAGATTCAACACAAGAATTTTGTGTATAAACTACTTCTATTTCTACTATCTTTCAATCAAAACAACTGTAACATGTAATCGACGGTATAAACAGAGATTATAAAGTGGACGTCTGGTAAGCAAGGGTGCGGCTGGGTGGGGTGGCGTACTGCGTATGGGTGCAGCTGGATGCGGGGGTGCGGCGTGCTGCATGGGGTGCGTACGGGGTACGGCTTCTTCCGTGCCCCCAAGTTTTGAAGGCAGGCTAGGGTTCTGTTGAGAAGCGGTTTGCGCTCGCGATGAAGAAAGATCGACGAAGCTAGAGTTTAGGCGTTGAAGCCTGTGGAGGCAGCAGGAATTGCGGCAGAGGACTCGGAGGAGGCGAGATGACATCTCGTGTTTCAGCCAATGTTGATTTAAAATTTGAGATGCAGTAGATGAAATTCGACGCAATCTCGATTTTTTTTCCTTTACTTGTCTGATGGATGAAATTCGAGAAGCAGAAGTAAAACACGCGTGGAGAATACGACATTGTAGACCTAGTATTTTAGGAGTAAGCTGGAGATTTTTGGGTTGGGCTTTGGAATCAAATTTAAACCAGACTTTAGGAGATAAACCGAGCTTGGATTTTTTATTGATTTGACGTAGTATAGTTATAAGTCTACATTAGAGTTGTTAGAAAAACATTTGACTAGACTATATTTTATATTTATTTTAGATTGGTCATTGGTTATTTTTAATATTTGAAAATTTAATGTAACCCTCCGCACGTGAATCCTCAAATTTTTGAATTGCCGAATTCACGTATCCCAGTGCATATGTGCACCCGCACCAATGCTTCCTAGGTGGACATAAGCTTGGTTTAAGCCGAACCACTATAAAAATATTGTCTTCTATGTTCACTTACTTTTTCTCTCACTCTGTGATTATAATCATGTGTGGTTAACACACTTTAGGGGTTAAATGTCATTAGACCAACTTTCGACGTCAATACTTTGACGCGCCAGGTAGGGGACGGATATATCCTATGACCTTCGACAACTCTTAAAGAAGCAATGGCAAAACAGAAAAAGAATTCAGCACCTTCTCACGTTCAATCTTAACCCGATAGTGCATCAGACGCAGCAACAACGGAAGTAAGCCGGGAGGCTTCCTCCCACGAAGACCCATCCAAATACTTAACTAGGTACGAGATGGATAAAGTTTTAGCCGAATTCAGAGCTCAGATGGTACACCAGGATGAACTCCTCGCAAAGCAATGGGAAAAGATGAAGGATTTCCTTGCTCGGATGGAAGGGATACCGAGCAACCAAGCATTACTTCCTGCACGAAACAAAGCTGGGGCAATAGCTAATCTACGAGCTGATGAAATTTAAGCCCCAGATCGGTCTACAGTTCTTCCTGGCTCAACTTCATTTCCCGATCGGCCAGATCTAATGTCATCGCTTCCAACAACCATCGGAGCTGGAGTAGCTGCAGATTCTCAGGTCGGTCAAGGCCATTTTACTTTCGATCTAGGGATCAGCTCAACTCCTTGGACAAGCAGCTCTTGAACCAGTGCAACTTCTAGATCGACCAAAACATGGATCGATGCAACCTCCGGTCCGACCCTACCCTACTCGTCTTATGCCCTTCTTGGACCACTCTACCCTACCGGAGGGCTGGGGGCAACGACCCTCCGTGTCACCAAGACCACTCTACCGGTCCCTAATGTGATGAAGGGAGACATTACGGTAAGTCACTCTTATATCGCCGCGGGCGGGGGCAATGCCGAACCCTGAACAGATAACGCTTTCCCAAGCCGGTATAACTCTACCGACGCGGATATGGTTCGGCACAATACACATTCCACCCAAGCGGCTCCAGTCAATCCTGAACCAACGCCTGAGGCTGAGGGCCACTCTCACCTATCACTCGTGGGGTCGTACCAAACTAACCCAAGAACTCAAACCATGGTACCACCCTGTCCCGGGGTTCTCATCAATGTCCCCAATGCAGAATTAGATTCGTGGCAACAACTTCTTAGGGATGGAAGTCAGATAGCAAACATCATCAAACGCTACACCAGAGGCACCTCTTCTCAACAGGATGTGGATAACATCCATTGCAGTCCTTTCATGCGCGAAATCAGAAACTCACACAACCCTCCGTACGTTAAGCTTTCGGTCTTGGAACCAAACAACTGCAGGACCGACCCGACTATGCATCTCATGCGATACCTGCGTCACATGAAAGTTCTATCGGCATCAACCGACGTCATAGCCAAATGTTTCCCTTTATTTCTCATAGACATTGTCGGCATGTGGTTTCGGCAGCTGATAACTGAACCGATCAACAGTTGGAATATGTTGGTCACCCACTCCATTGAGCAGTTCGGAGTTCATATCTCCCGACCGAAAAACGTCATGTTCCTCACATCTATCAAGCAGCGGTCCGGTGAGACCCAACACTCCTTCCTAGAAAGATTCAACGCAGCCGTAGCATCGGTCGATCGACCCGAGCCATCGATGGTGCTTATGGACGCCATAGCCGGTGTTCAGAGCCAAACTGATTTCAAGATCTCCCTAACTAGAGATCCCCCCAAAGATATCAATTCTGAAACATATAGATTTCTCCGGCAGGAGGATGATAACATCAAGATGGAAAATCTCGAAGTACTTGCCACAAAAGACGGAGGCCCATCCAAAACCACTGGCGAGAACAAAAAAGGGAAAGCCTTGGAAAAGAACGATCGGAACGTTCGATTCCGGAGAGAGAAATATGATCAATACACCGAGCTCAACTCCTCCCTACTCGATATATACCTCGATGTGCGAGGATCTCTACATTTTCCAAAGACTCCTAGGTGGGAGTCGACCCAAAGAAAACGTGAATCAAAAATGCACTGCGTGTATCATAATATGGCAGGTCATGACACCAATGACTGCAGGCATTTGTGCAATCTCATCGAGGAACGGGTCAGACATGGAGAGCTACCCGAGTATGTCAAAAAATCTGCACCATCTGCACCGCTACAGCTACCTTCCCAAGCTCCTCAGGTTGGTACCCGAGCTCCTCGAAGTGGGAAGAACCCCGAGCCTAGCAACTGTTGCATCATCATTAACTGATCTGGTTTAGAACACTGTGGATATACCCCATTTTTTAGGATGTAAGAAATGTATTTTTCATTTTAAATAATGTGTTTATGTTGAAGTACACACGTACGAGATTAGGATTTAATCCTTAGACGTGCTCTGGATTCGACTATTGTTGACCCATTTTTTAGCAAAAGGTGTCACGGTTCAATAGATCGAAGCCCAATGTCAAAAGACTCGCCGACCGAGCATAGCGAGCGGCCTTTTCTTCATAAAGCCCAGGCGATCGGCTCTTACTTCAGAAAGCCCAGAAAAGATTTAGCACGAATCAGTTTTTTTCGAGCAGCGGCATCTCATGCCCCGAAAGAATCGCTCTCCCAGACCGACCGAGTCAAACATTTCCCTGAAGGTCGAATCGATCAGATATCTCCAAATCAACGTAGAAATATCCAGACAAGTCATTCATTAGCCCGATTCTCAAGGCATTAAAGACGGTCAACCACTTCCGGTCAAAGTTCTACTTTTGAGACACCTCACCTCGAGTGCCATATAAGCAACAACTCTCAAGGATACTGTTAATCAACAGTAGACCGGGTCCCACCGCCGTAACTACTTCAAATGACCGAGCTCCACGTGTCCAAGCTCCACAAAAGAGGCAAGCCACGTGCAGCTCACCCAGCGCCTCTCTTCACCTATAAATACCTCTATGCTCAAAATAGAAGGAGACATTTCTCCACTTGGTCTTTTCCACTTCAAATTCTTTGGGAAACTTCCTCTCTCAAATACAAACTCATACTCCACGGCTAACTCAAAAAGTAGCCAATTCTCCCTCTTTCTTCAAATAGAAAAAGTGTTGTACTTGTAATAAAAAGAAAATCAATATATATAAAGTGGACGTATGGACCATCTTTTGCTGAACCACTATAAAAAGGGTTGTGTGTCCTCTGTTTTATTTACTTTACCGTATTCCGCGATTGTTATTTGTGTGTTCTACGCACAATTGAGAGTTGACTGTCACAAGTGACAATTTTTTGACGGCAACACTTTAGCATGCCAGGTAGGGGGTACGCACCGACATACCCTTCGACCTTCTGCTTTCTTTGATCAATGGCGAACAAGCGGAAGAAGGATGCAACATATTCCCGTCCCACAAACGCTGATGCAGCAGAAACAAACGCTGCAGAATCAAGTCAAGAAGCCTTCTCTCATGAAGAAGTGTCTCGGTATCTTACTCGGGACAACATGGATAAGATTATGGCCGAGTTCAGAGGCTAAATGACAACTCATGGTAAACTCCTCGAACAACAACAGTTGATGAATAGCCTCCTCGCTCGGTTGGAAAAGGGAACTAACGCTTTGACATCAATTTCTCCACCGGGCGAAGCTGGGGCAACAACTAATCTTCGGTCTGCACAAATACAAGCCGTAGATCAGGCCACACCTATGCTTCCTCCTGGCTCGACTTCACTTCTCGACCGACCACAGCCAGGAGTATCGCTTCCAGCGACCAGCGTAGCCGCAGCTGCAAATTCTCATGAGACCCGCGATCAAGACCTAGGTCATTCGACTATTTTGCCTTCACTAGAGGGAACAGCTCAACTCTTTGGATCGACCAAACAACAGCCGGGTCGACCGGGATCAGTGTCATTCTCATTACAATCTGACATCTTACCACAGACTCGTCTTATGTCTTCTCCCCTCCAACGAAGAGCTGGTGGAGTCTTCCCTTCGAACCAGGAAGATCACTATACCATATTGGTTCTCACCGTGGCAGAGGAAAACGTTACCATAAACCCTTCTAACATCGTTTCGGGCGGGGGCACCGGAGAGCCCCGAACATCACATGCTATGCTGGAACAGCCCGGGCCTTCCAACACGGGTATGGTTCAGACCAATTCTCATCAGGTTCAAGAGGCGCCAGTCCGCCCATAAACAACAACTGCGATGGACCCTCACCTTCACTCAACTCTCGAAGGTCGAGCCCAGCCAACGGCCACCCTTCCGGGCATGCTTTCAACGGACCTTAGTGTTGGAGTTCTTCCAAATGCAGAGTTGGACTCATGGCAACGACTCCTCGGAGATGGAAACCAGCTTGCAAGTATTATCAAATGCTTCACCCGGGACACTTCTTCTCAAAAAGATAGATGATATCCACTGCAGCCCGTTCACCAGGGAAATCAGGAACTCCCGCAATCCTCCGGACTTCAGGTTCCCAGCCACAAAACCCTACAACGGCTGAACCTACCCGCCCATCCATCTCATGTGATACATGCGCCATATGGAAGTACTCTCTGCACCGACCAACATTATGGCCAAGTGTTCCCACCCTTCCTCACAGATATAGTCGGCATGCAGTTTCGGCAGCTAACAACAGAGTTGATCAGCAGCTGAAACATGCTGGCCACCCACTTCATCGAGTAGTTCAAAGTCCATATCTCTCGACCAAAGAGCGTCATGTTCCTGACCTCTATCAAACAGCGGCCCGACGAAACCCTCTGGTCCTTCCTTGAAAGAGTCAACGCGGTCGTAGCATCAGTCGATCGACCTGAGTCATCGACGGTGCTTATGGTCGTCATTGCAGGTGTTCAGAACCGATCAGAATTCAGGATGTCTTTAACCAGAGATCCCCCAAGGACATTAACAACTTATACTCCGAGGTTGAGCGGTTCCTCCGACAAGAAGACGCCAGCATTGAGATAGAGAACCTCGGAGTATTTGCTGCCAAAGATGGAGGTTCATCCAACACCAATGGCTAGAGTAAAGGAAGAGGAAAAGCCTCAGCAAAGAATAAACGCAACATACGACCCCAGAGAGAGAACAAGTACAATCAGTACACCAAGCTCACTTCTTTCCTGCTCGATATCTAACTTGACGTACGAGGATCTCTGTCTTTCCCAAAACCTCCTCGAAGAGGCCGACCCAGAAAGAGCTCGATTCTGGAAAGCACTGCATGCTTCATAATATAGTCGGTCATAGCACCAGTGAATGCATGCATTTGCGCGAACTCATTGAGTATAGGGTCAGGCGGGGGGAACTGCCCGAGTATGTCAAGAAAACCCCACCGGCCATACCGCCACAATCTTCTGTCCAAGCTCCTTAGGCTGGTACTCGAGCTCCTAGAAACGGAAAGGACCCAGAGCCCAGCAATCGCGGCATCATTATCAATTAATTAAATTTAGATTTTTTTCTTTTGAATGTATTTCTGTTTCTTTCAATAAAATGGGTATGATGAAGTACACACGTACGAGGTTAAGATTTAGCTCTAGACGTGCTCTGGATTCAGTTATCGCCCATTTAGAACTTATTTTCATTTTCTTGTAATAGCTCTTTAGCAACAATAAACTCTCTTTTGCAAACATGGACTATGTTTGAATGATATAAGCCGAGCGTGACTGACGCTCATTAACTCGAATATAGTCAGTGCTAAGCCACCGTCTGAAAAACACGGTCAATGCCCGCCACCGTCTGAAAAACACGGTCAATGCCCGCCACCATATCTAAGCCTACTCCCTGAGCCGGGTATGGCCAGATTTCTATAAACCGAGTATGGATTATACTCGCCCCTTCTTTAAACCGAGTGCACTCTCCACTCGTTAAAACTTCACAAGTTCTCAACAGAAGTGCGACAGCCACTTAAATCTCACCTATCCATTACTGCATATGTCCGACTCCATTAGCCGAGTGCGGATAAAATTATGAGCCGAGCACGATTAATATTTGCCACAAGCCGAGTATGGATAATACTCGCCATCTCCATAGGCCGAGTATGGTTAATACTCGCCACCTCTGTAAGCCGAGTATGGATAATACTCGCCATCTCCATAAGCCGAGTATGGTTAATACTCGCCACATTCGTAAGCCGAATATAATTAAAACTCGCCACTCCTCTAAGCCAAGTGTGATTACTGCTCGTCAACTCTTTAAGCCGAGTATGGCTGATACTCGTCCAATCAAGGCTAAAGCCATCTCTAAGCCGAGAATGGTCCTCACAATCTCTGCAGGTATCAAATCTTAAGACCAAAGCTGTCGACTGCTTTCATAGCATTCTCGGCCTTAATACGCTACTTGATGGTTGTCGGTTTTGTGGTCTTAATACGATCTATACCGATCGTCGGTTTTCTGGCCTTAATACAACCATCAGGATCGTCGGATTTCTGGCCTTAAATGGTTCGGCGTAACCATAACAACATGCACATTGGACTCAGATGCAATATTCAGAACACACCTTTTCCAAAAAGGATGCATTCTGAGGGGCAGAGTGTTGACCCACTTTTTGGCAAAAGATGTCACGGTTCAACGGATCAAAGCCCAATGTCAAAAGACTCGCCGACTAAGCATACCGAGCGGCCTTTTCTTCATATAGCCGAGGCGATCGACTCTTACTTCAGAAAGCCTAGAAAAGATTTGGCTCGGATAAGATTCTCTCGAGCAGCGGCATCTCATGCCTTGAAAGAATCGCTCTCCCAGACCGACCGAGTCAAACATTTCCCTTAAGGTCGGATCAATCAGATATCTCCGTATATACGAGAAAATATCCGGACAAGTCATTCATTAACCCGATTCTCAAGGCATTAAAGGCGGTCAATCAATTCCGACCAAAGCTCTATTTTTGACACACCTCACCTCGAGTGCCACATAAGTCACAACTCTCGAGGATACTATTAATCAGCACTAGACCGGGTCCCACCGCCGCAACTACTTCAAATAACCGAGCTCCGCGTGTCCAAGCTCTGCAAAAGAGGCAAGCCACGTGCAGCTCACCCAGCGCCTCTCTTCACCTATAAATACCTTTATGCTCAAAATAAAGAAAGACTTCTCCACTTGGTCTTTCCCACTTCTAATTCTTTGGGAAACTTCGTCTCTCAAATACAATCTCATACTCCACGGCTTACTCCAAAAAATAGCCAACTCTCACTCTTTCTTCAAATAGAAAAAGCGTTGTACTCGTAATCAAAAGAAAATCAATATATATATATAAAAAGTGGACGTAGGCATCATCTTTTGCCGAACCACTATAAAAAGTCTTGTGTGTCCCCTATTTTCTTTACTTTACCGTGCTCTGTGATTGTTATTCGTGTGTTCTACGCACGATTGGGGGTTGACTGTCACAAGTGACCAATATTTGACATCAACAACTATAAACCCATCAGGATTTGTTTTTGCTTTTGTAACAGTTCTTAGCAGTAATAAACTTTCTTTCTCGAACATATATTATGTTTGATCAATTCGAGTATCTTGTCGGGATTCGGTAAAATCCTCAATCTAAAGCCGAGTATGGTTAATGCTCGCCAACCTTCTTAGGCCGAGTATGGTTAATGCTCGTCAACCTTCTTAAGCCGAGTATGGTTAATGCTCGCCCACTTTACAAAACCGAGCATGTTTATGCTCGTCACCAGGGTATGGTTTATACCCCTTCTTCTTAACCGAGTATGGTTTATGCTCGTCACCAGGGTATGGTTTATACCCCTCTCTCAAACCGAGTACGGTTTATGCTCGTCACTAGGGTATGGTTTATACCCCTTTTTCTAAACTGAGCATGGTTTATGCTCGCCTTCAAGGTATGGTTGGTACCTCTCCTAAAAATATACTTGTCAGGATATGACAAACTTAGCTCTTTCCCAATAAGAGTATGGCATATACTCAACCTCGTTGAATCACGACCCGAGCATGGTTGATGCTCGATCCTAAACTCGGGTATGGTTTATACTCGACCTATGGGCATGGTTTATACTCATCCCACTGCTAAGGGTATGGATTATACCCCTCTCTGAATAAACGGATATGGTTGATATCCCTTACTAAATCTCAGGGTATGGCTTATACCTCTTCACTAAAACTGAGCATGGCTTATGCTCGTCCCCCTTGAACTCTGAGTATGGTTGATACCCCATTTTAAACCACCTGCGTATGGTTTATACTCCTAACACACTGAACGACATCGCCGGGATTTGGCATGTCTATTTCAAACCATTTACAGGAACTACTTTATTGGGCAAGGCTTCGGTCCTACTACTCTTCTCTAAAATCGACTTGATTGGTTTTCTGGCATTCTTGGAGATCCGGCCTTAATACGATCATTGGTGATTGTTGGTTTTCCGGCCTTAATATGATCCCAGCGATCGCCGATTTTCTTACCTTAATACATTCATCAGTGATCATCGGTTTTCTGGCCTTCCTCATAATATGGTTCGGCGTAACCATGGCTTCCTGGATTACAATACATCGGACTTCTATTCAACATCCTCTTGAAAATCCAGAACACATCTTTACCAAAAAGATATGTTCGGGGGGGGGGGGGGGATTGTTGATCGGCTTTTTGGCAGAAGTTGTCACAACTCAAGATCGAAACATACTGCTAGATGTCGACCCAGTTCTATGCCTCCAGGGTCAACTTTCATCGTAGATCGATCGATTATAATTCGACCCGAATTGGCTTCACAGCAAGTGAAGACTCTATCTTCAAAGTTGGCATTCTTCCGAAATCAAAACCAAACTGATCGATCGGATCATCAATCGATTGATCGAGTTATTCCTAAAAGGTCAGATCAAACCTTGAATACTGCATCAGAATTCAGAATATCTAGTTATATGCTATCTAACGAAGGCCTACTCCCAAGGCTATAGAATTAGTCAGCTTTATCTCGCGCTACTTTTATGCACGAAGCTCCACGTATGCCGCAATTTCCGAGAAGAGCTATTCATCAGCAGTAGACCGGGTCCCTCCGCCTACAACTACTTTATAGGATCGAGTTACGCATGGCCAACCCCGAGAAAGATGCACGCCACATTGCATTCAAACTCGGACCACCTTCTCGCCTATAAATACATCAGCTTCCAGAAATGAAAAGGCATCTTGAGCAACTTGAAGTAATCTCGAATCCATTTCAAGAAAGCTCATATTCGACATCCCAAAAATAGCATGTTGTATAGTGCAGATTCAACACAAGGATTTTGTGTATACCCTACTTATATCTCTGCTATCTTTCAATCAAAACAACTGTAACCTGAAATCAACAGTATAAACAAAGATTATAAAGTGGACATAAGCTTAGTTTAAACCGAACCACTACAAAAATATCGTGTCTTGTGTTCATTTACTTTTTCTCACACTCTGTGATTATAATCGTGTGTGGTTAACACATTTTGGAGGTTGGATTGTCATTAGACCAACTTTTGATGTCAACGGATATAAAATACTTAGGAAAAAGTACAACAATAGTTTGGCAGAAATAGATAGATTAAAGATGTTTAATGAAAAGTTAAGTAAAGAAAAACAATGTCCAGAAGATGAAGTTGAAATATTTAATGGTCATAAAAATGGAAAGGATTTAACACTTGAAAGTTTTGAAAAACTAAAAAATGAAAATGAATCCTTAAAATCAGAAAATCTTTCATTGAAGTCATAGATCACTGACAATCTAAAAAATTTATTATCTACATCTAAACACACTAGAAATAAACATGGACTTGAAAACACCCCTAAGGTTAAATTAAAAAAAAAATAGCAGTACTAAGTTTGTTAAGGCTACCAAGTTCAAACCAAAACCAAGGAAATTAAAGTGAAAACCTCCAAATAGGTTCATTAATTTATGGATTCCAAAAACGTTGGATAATATTGAAAAAGAAAAATATATTGATAATGTTATTAATAAGGCTCATTCATGTAATGATTATATTTTGAAAGCGTATTCAAACTCTTCATGGGTTCCGAATCCCAAAACTAAACCCCATGGACCCGAAATAAAAAGGATACCAATGTGCATATTTTATAAATTTTTAGGTACTAAACAGCGGATGCTCAAAGCATGTGACAAGAAATATATTGAACTTTGAATAAATATGAAAAGGATTTGTTATTGGCATCAGCAAAGTTGATAACTCTAAAAACTCTTATTTGATAAAGTTTATTTCATGTTTTGAATTTATTTGGTTTCCCCTCTTGTGTTTTATTTATATGCATTTATCTCTATATACAAACTCTACAATATTGTCTAGCAGAGAGTTAAAAAAACTCTTTTTGCCCTTTTTGTTGATGACAAAGGAGGAGAAAATGTATAAATATACTAGATAAAATGATGGGGACAACATTGAGTTAAGGAGAGTCAAATATAGAAGTATTATATTTTATCTCTCAAATATTTATATGGTTGTATCATCAAAAAGGAGAAGATTGTTAATACCATAGGTATTGATTTTGATAACAACCATATAAACATTACTATTAACATATCTTCGAGTTGAGCAGTTACATCAGATATATTATGGAGACGTCTATAGCGATAAACAAGAGTACGAAAGAAAATTATAGAAGAAGGTTAATCAGAGAAAAGGAAGAATAACAGAGGAAGGATAATCAGAACAATTAAAGACCAAAGCCTAACAGAAAATAATGCTGAAGAACAAAGATATTTGAAGCGACGAGGAGTTGGTTAAACCTTAGAATATATTGTTAAAGATCCCATGACAATTATACTTGAAGCTCATCAATCATCAGCCTCAAGCGAATCACTAAAATCCACAAATATAAGAAAATATGAATAGTTGAAAATTTGCAACACTTAATAATGTTGTTTATTTTTGAAACACCCATGTCGACATGGTAGCCGTTTTCAGATTTTCAAATTTTAAATGAAGAGTTATTTCCCTCCACTTCTTCACCAAAAGACATGTCTCTTCAACCACTATATAAAGGCATCTGAAAACGGATTTTAACATCAATTTTTCTTATTTTTTGTACTCCTCTAAACATTGCAACACAATTTCATTGAATATTTTCCAATTGTCTTTGCAAATCCACTATCTTTCACTCCAATTATTCAAGGATTGCAAAACCACACAATATCAAAGAGTTGTACTTGAATTCACATCATTCTCTCTTTGATTTCATCATATTTTCTCAAAAAATTCAAAGATATATTGTCATAGGAATTCTATAGGATTATTGCACCGAATCTGCAAGAATATATATTGAAGATACAACTTGTCATGGTTCGTAGTTGTTGATAAGGAGAAGGTGTATCTTGTGGCCAATGAAATCAAGATTGTAAACGTGTTCTTGCCACCCGTGGAAAGCAAGCCGTTATAGTAATATTTTGCACGATAGAGTACATGACTGGATGTAAGATTAGTTAATCTGAACCAGTATAAAAATCCAAGTGTTATTTACTTTATTGCATTTCATTTTATTACTATTTCTTTCTATTTTGCAATTTGAATAGATAATGTTAAATTCATAAGTTAGTTAACAGATTTGAAATATACACTTCACCCTCTGGTGTCTGAATAGCCTTAAGATCCATCCAACATTGTGTTGTAGACACCTCAGTTTCCAACAGGATCAAGTCCATCGACAATAATCATTCAGCTTTCGAGGAATCTATTAGCCCTTCTCAACAAGCAGGCTAACTCAAGGGGAAAAATCAAAAGGAACAACTTGAGAAGCTACAACCGGTAGCTAAGCCCGGGGATGAACCAGTTGTTAATGGAGGCCAAGAAGAGTAAGAAGCAGTCCCACAAGGGGTCGAAGATGTAGATATCAATCGGGAAGGCATTCTATTGACGTCGGATATGTTGGAGGATGCAGTTATCTTAGAAAATCCTCCATATTCAATCGTTTCTACGATCGATGAAGCTATGTTAACGATGATTTGCACGAGATATGACATACCTCCGAACGACGTTCGAGCTCTTAGTCGTGATGACAGAGCGCATGCACCTCGGAAGGGTTAACAACCTGGAACGGGTATATGTGTTCTGTCGGGTGCTTGCCTCCTTCATGCTCGTACATTCGGGATATGTTATATTACATGTGATTGGTGTTCACACGGTTTCATCCCAATGGGTATACCTTTATGCTCGGAACCTACCTTTTGTACGTCAAAAACTTAGGTCGAGCGTCGATAGAGGAAGACATCAAATATTTGTATACATTCAAGTGTCGTAGCACATATCTGTCTCTCGTATATCTTAAGGCATATCCTAACAGTCATATCATCTTGAAGGCCTAGAATAATTGAGTTACTTCAAGCACAATTGGTTCTATAAGCGATGCCCGCCAGGATTAGGGAGGAGATAGCTAGATAGACGTAAGTATGTTAACACTTTTATGTTGTATTTCAAGTTACTCGACTCGTAGCTCTAGACTAACTTAAAATCCGATTTGAATAGGTATTCCCCTAAGGTCAAGAGAACAAGTATAGTTAGACAGGGTGTTGACCCTGAGGGATGTTAGAAAAAAAATTGTAATGCACAACTCTGATTTCGGATTATCTCCTTCACACTTTGGACTTGTTGCCTGAAGGTCATTCTATCGACCGTAGAGATGATGATAATGTTGGGGCTGATAAAGGAGATATGCCCCATATTGCGCATCCAGACTTGCTCCTTGTTGAAGAAGAAGAAGCCAGAGTTCAAAAGGAAGAGGAAGGAGATGATGCAGGTGATGAGGAAGAGCCTGCAGAAAAAGAGAACCTGTCACCCACCCTCATTCCTTCTACTTCGATGTGGACAAGGATGAGAGATGTCACCAAGACGATATCTCATGCGACCACAACTGGTACCGCTACTTCAATGGAAGTGGATGGACAATTCAGGATCTCGACAAGATCTCACTGGAGACTTCCTCTTTTGGATTGAGCGACGCAAACGTCGAAAGCTCATTGTTGAGCTTTGAAATGGCAAGGTATCAGAATCGGTTGCTAGTTCGTTAATGGTTAGTACCTTTCCTTTAGTTAAAACTAGCTACATTTATGTCTTCCTTTAAATAAAACTTCAATTATACCTTATTGCGTCATGGTTAAATGCAAGTAAGAAGTTTCAATTTTGAGTCTTAACAAGTGATTCCTTAAGATTTTTTATTTCAATGCTTAACCTTCACTTGAGTGAAATAGAGATTACCTTATGTTGGCAGTAATATCATTATTTATGGTGTCACCTAGGGATAGGCGTGTCGGTGCTTTATAATCAGTTTAAATTGCTAATTGGTGTTTTTGAAAATTATAAATCATTAGTGAAACTATAAGCATGTTATGAGTTCGTAAGATGAAAATAGAATGAGAAATTGAAACTAAATTTATAGTGTTGAAGGAAAACCAAATCATACCCACCAAGCAATCATTTAACTAGTGATGTGTTGATAAATTATTTCAAGATATACTTATTTAGTAATAACATAAAATTATTTTATAAATAATGATAGTTCAATCATTTTTATCATTACATACTATTTGAATATGTATTTGAAATAATATTCAAGCTTGTGGGCCAAGATCTTATCAAAGATTAACAAATCTGCATTGTGTGACGCTTGCTTAGTACTTCACACGATTGTGATTAAAAGTAGACGAATATCTTACATACATCATAGTGTTGAAAATTTGTTCTAGCAATCATGTGTGTTTATATTCTTGGCAAAACTTTGAAGTGAGTTTATTTTGGATATGTTACCATGCTATACCTTTGAATTAAATCATTTAGTTTTTTTTTTAGATAAATAGAAAAACTATACAAAAAAGGGAGAAAACTAGCTCTTTCCCGATGGCACACAAAAACAGAACTATAGTGTCACACATGCAATTGTGTCTAAGATATAAAAGAAATCACGACAACACCACCACCTCGGCCAACTAGCCAAAAACAAAACAAAGAAAACGAAAAGAAAACAATACTAGAGATACACTACAATAGAGCACAGCCCATCAAAACTCCTACAAACACGGAGGCCCCAAGGCACAACACCAACAACACCCTAACCAAGGCCAAGATGGTTTAAACTAGCTCCAGCCTCCAACAAAAGCACCAATGCTAATGCATGAGTCCCGCTCTGAACTTCGAAGAGCTGCCAACCAGATCCAAAAAGCCCAAAGCTAAATCAAGATCAAAAAACCCTGCTTCAAACCCCAAAGATCCTGCTCCACATTCCAAAGATCTCATAGCAACAACCTAAAAAAACTCAGTCCACACTCGCACACGAGTGGGACCCTAGCGTGATAGACAAAGCAAACGCCAACGCGGACAAAATAGGACAAAAGTTGTTGGTGAAGGTTCTACCTCTAAAAGCAAAAAAGACATCATTCGAAACCCTCCACATGATGGCTGATGACTTCATCGAGGCGTCATCGAGAACCACCTTATTCCGAAAACGCCAAATATGTCAACAAATAACGCAAGGGAAAAACATAAGGAGGATCGACCTGAGATCACTTCCAAACCCCTTTACCCACTAGGCAAGAAGCTGCTCATTCAGGGATGGTTGGGATCCACTGATACCAACCAAGCCTCAAAGTAAGACCAAACCTCTGACGCCACCTCCCGAACAAAGTGTAAATGGGCGTTTGACTCCACCGAGCCCGAACGGCAGCACTGGCACCGAGAAACGATGGGGATGTCACTCCACATAAGGTTCTCATCCAGTGGAAGTCCATCATGGAGTAACTTCCACATATGGTGGAAACTTTAGGAGGAATTCATCTCTCACAGATGAAAGAGAAGACCGTGATTATGGGAATGGGAATCCGAGCTGAATTCCAAGCAGCTCTGAGCGAAAAGGGCCCCCATTTCAGCTCAAACCCCGACCATGAGAATCGGAAAAGACCTTGATCGATTACATCTTTTTCCACGTCTCACTAGAGTAAGACGGGGATCCGGATTAGTCGGAGGCCAAAAGACGACGATACTTAGCATGAAGAAAAGACGACCAAAGAGAATCATCAGAACGAAACCAAGCCAAGAGCTTACAGGCGTAAGCTTTACAGACATCTTGCGTATTTGCAGACCAAGCCCTCCCTCGTGTTTGGGACGACAGATGGTTCCCAGGTAATCCAGTGGTGTCTCTTGGCTTTGTCCCTTTCCCTTAGAAAAAGGTAGAGCTATCAACGAATACTTTCGGATATGGATAGTGCTATATTCGTATCCGCATCCAAAATCATTTTTGAATATTTGTATCCGCGGATATGGACGAATATCGAATTATTATCACATCCGCCAACAATCGATAAATCAAGAAATATAAACAAAAAAATTTAGTTTAACATTAATGTTTTTCAATTTTGTTGATCACAAAAGCGTTAAAATAAACATATATGTTAAAATTACATAAATTTAAGTAACTAATACGCATTTAATGCATATAATGTAAACCTTCGACTTAATAAAGCAATAGTAAAATATCATTCACTGTACTAAAATACGTATAAATTTGAGCATAATGTTAGAAAAAATCGAATGGATAATTTTCGGATGCAGATATTATCATATCAGTATCCATTTTTGGATATCGGATATTTATCCGCTTTTCGTATACAGATGCAGACGGATTTTGAATATCCATTGACAGCCCTAAAAAAAGGCAGAGGCCAAAGAGCGATATAGAAATGAAAAAAGGAAGAAGTATGAGTCATAGCGGCAAAGACATGAGACCTGATGAAGTCTAGCACGGACTTGATGAGGACAAATCTGCCAGCTTAGGAGAGGAAAAGAAAGTTCCAACGAATGATCTTCCCCTTGCTTTGTCCGTAAAGGGATCGAAAATCGCATTAAGCTTACGACCACGATAAAGAACAAAGCTAAGATAAGACAAAGGGTGCGAGGCAGGCCAAAACCCAGAGAAATATTCAATCCATGAGATTCTCCTAAAGGCCATGGACTTAGCAGAAACGAAACTGCTCTTCGAGACGTTGATCAGCTGCCCCGAACACTGTTCGTACAAATGAAGGAAAGAAAGGAGACAACGAAAAAACCAATGATTCCCATCAGTGAAAATAATGACGTCATCAGCAAACGATAAGGAGTTAAGGACAAAATCACCGGGCATCCATTAGGGATACCAAATTGATGGATCTGCCCTGCGATGAGAAGGGAATGAATCCTACGGAAGAGGGCCTCAGCGGTGATGAAACAACGTAGGGGAGAGGGAATCGCCCTACCGGAGAACCCACCCCGACGGTAAAACCTTTTGTCGCGCCGTTCACTAACACCGAGAAACCAGCAGTTCGAAACGAGACACCAAATGAGACCAATAATAGGTTCGAGGAACCCGAAGGAACGGATCACACGGATGATGAAAAACCAAGGCATGCGATCGTAAGCTATTGTCATATCAAGCTTAACCACCACATTTGATCCTCGAATATTCTGATCAATTTGGGAAATAAGTTCTTGGGCAATGATATTGTCTGTGATCAGCCAGCCCTTGACAAAACTTGCCTACGATGAAGAGATGATACGGTCCAGGATAGGAGCGAGAGGGGAAGACAAGATCCTAGAAATGACTTTGTTTAAAAAGTTACAGAGACTGATCGGTCTAAAATCAAAACAGGAAAGAAGGGTCTCACACTTGGGGATGAGCACAAGATTGGTGGAAGTCCACCTCTGTGGCAGCGGGCCACCAGAAAAGAAAGATTGGATTGCCAAGAAAAAAATCTTGACAAATGACCGACCAGACGCAGCGGTATAAGACCCCATTGAAGCCTTCAAGGTCGCTAGCGTTGTCCTGACTGAGGGAGAAAACACAAGAACGTATTTCCTTCGTTGAAGGAGGGCTGCAAAGCGATGAAGCCTTTGTCGGAAGAACCAAGGGAGGGATGAAGGAAAAGAGGAATGTAACGATGGAATCCTAAGAAAGGATCGAAAGTGGGATATGATCGTCTCTTCAATCTCCGAGGGGGAAGAGGCCAAGGAAAGATCGGGGTGGAGAATCTGACGGATGGTAAGGAGGTTATTCTTCTTTCTAATAGTAGAATAGAATATTTTGGAGTTGGGAGTCTCCATCTACCACCCACTTGATTCTCGCTTTTTGACGAAGGAAATCGTTCTCAATGGACAACTCCTAATTGAAAGCGATTTGAGCTTAGACCCACTCCGCCTTGGAGGCAGAGAAGGATCAGCATCAAAAGCTGGTTCAGTCAGGATGAGAGTCTCTTCTGTTGATCAAACTCAAAGAAAATATTTTTGAACACCAGAAAGTTCCAAATCTTTAAACAGGCTTTGACCCGTTTGAGTTTAAGAGAGAACATTGTGATAGGACTACCTATCGTAGGAAGAGATCAGGATTCCTCCACTGTGGGATGAAAGAATGGTGGGATTTTGACATAGCTCGAAAACAAAACGAAGTGGGACAATATAACGAAAAGGGCGTACACTTCAGGATCATAGGCGCATGATCCGAATTTGTGTGGTGAAGATGCTCAACCGAGAAGGAGAAAGGAAAATCAAACTAACCTTCGGACCCAAATATCTGGTTAAGCTTGGAGAGGATCCTCCTAGGGCTAGGACATTCTTGATTGTTACACTAAGTGAAAGCAAATCCCACAAAAGACACCTCTGAAAGGCCAAGGAATTGAAGTCCTCAACCGTAGAGCGATTGATAGCGGATCCACCTCGTTTCTCCGCTTAGCTCGATACCACATCGAAATCCCTTCCAATGACAAAAGCACCAAAACCATGCTCTGGCAGAGATAGGATATTTTGCCACAAGCTCAAACGCTTGATGCGATCGCATCTTGCGTGAACCTCGAAAAAAGGAAGGAGGAAATTAGTATTTTTGAATATACTAGCATTTAATGTCTTGGAGTTGTATATTAAATCATTAAACTTCAAACCAGATTTGTTTTAGCTGCATGCAAAACACTATCTTAAAATAATGTGTATGTATATGTGTATACATAATACATTGTGTGTATGTGTTGTGAATAGGGTTAGGGAGATCGCTCCAATGCAAGATTTTATTGCTAACTTTCAAGAATGTTATCCTGTTTCCATGTCACATTGGGTAACGAAAGTTATATCTCGGAATATGATGGAGATTATTTGTGCAAGTTACTGTCTTTCCGACTTGACCGAGATGTATTGATGTAAAACAGAAACCAACACATGCGGACGTGGAACATCTGCAGAAAAGCATTTTAAAATACGGCCTTCTCCTCCACTTTGACACAATATCCTTAATTTTTCTCCTCCACTACCGATGTAACCCTTCCCACTCTTTATCTCTTCTACTCTTAAACCATGTTTCCTTAAACCGCTTAACTCCTTCCAACTTCCATAAATTCCTGAATTACTTTGACGTGCTGCTCCACAAAAAAAAAGACTTATTCCCTTGAGTCCCTCTTCTTATTTTGAACACCTCACAAACCTTTTTCCACGTTGCATTCCCACAAAACCACTCCTACACTCCTAAAAGAAACTGTGATCCTTGCTTCCTCTACCATCCAGATCCCTAACACACCTCTTTAGTTTGAAACCAACCAACCTCTACTTCAAAAAAATCAACTTCTAATTTCCACCAGATTTAAAGTTGTTAACTAGTTGGTGTTTAGGGCATCCGACAGCCAATTACGCGAAGACGATGGCATGCGAGTGTAATCGATCGATATTCATTGTCGTCCACTTTGAGGTACAACAAACTTGCTAATTTGAGGCTTTACGTGATTTACGTTACCAAATTTTCCATTTCTTCTTAAGATTGTATATGAGTAAATTTTTCTAAACATAACTGGTTTTTTGTCCAGCAATTTTCCATTCCGTCAACCTACTTGATAACATCTTTTACTTTAGTCATACAGGAAAAAATAAGGCTTACATCCAAACACAGCGTAATTTGTAGGATTTTACATCTATATGTAGATACAATCAGATATATTGATCTTCCCCATAAACAGTAGTTGTCAAAAATGATATACGTAAAAATGACCTTTTGCTGAAAACAAACAACCAAACAATGAAAGATTAATTCCAGGCATGTATCATGTACATAACATACATGTATGTTTACAGGATGATAACTCAAATTTTCCCCGAAGCTGGTCTTTGTTGGAGTGAGGTCCAACACGCGAAGAAGACAAATCTAAGTTCATGAAAACTCCTGCATATGAAGATTCCATCCAATTAAGATAATTAAGCAAGAGCCTTATGCTTCAATTATTGATATATGCGAGTTCAATCCTACAGAAACCGCTCCGGGTTCATTGGATATTTGTAAATGTAAGAATAGTGTTCAAATTTATATTTTGGTTATTTATCATATTTGGAGTTAAGTATTAGCCGGTTTTCCTACTTAAGTTCGTCTTTATGACGAGATTAATTTATGCAAATTAGGTTGTTTGAGTAAGAGCATAAGAGTAAGATGGATGGTGGGATGCACGTCTGCGGACAAGACACACATGTTGCTATGTTGCTTGGTGCAACAAAGTTGCTCAACGAAAGGAAAGATAGGTTGAAGGGTGCAACAAAGCTTCACTTCCAACTTGCAGAAGGTGGAGCTGGTGCATATCACATGATTAAAGAAGGTGCTCTCACAGGTGTGGAAGTTGTTTTTGGCATGCACGTTGACTATCAATTATTCATGGGTACCATAGCTTCTCTTCCTGAACCCACAAAGGCAATTGTATGCTTCTTCGAAGTAAAGGTAGAGGGCCAAAGCGGAAATGCTCCAAAGCCTCATCTGAATCTGAATCCAGTCATAGTTGCATCATATGCAATTTTCGCAATGCAACAGCTCCTTTTTTGAGAAGATAATCCGCTTCAAAGTAAAGTTTGCTATTCTTGCATTAATGTTCTGTTTGATTTTCTTATGCTGAGTCGATTTGAAATCATAAACATTTGAATTGTTACTTTTTAATAAGATGCTGGAGCTTTAGGGATAGACCCAAACGCTCCAAGACACGAACAAGTTGTCTTTTAATACACTTTTTTCTCTTTCATGAATCACACACACTTAAGTGATAACCTTCTCTCAAAATATAACGGAATTTTATTTGTGCAGTTTATGATTGCTTACACAGATCAATATGATGATCAGTAGAGAACTTGATTATGCTTTTTATTTCAAGAAGAAATCAATATATTATTTTTTTTGTCTTTTGCCTCTTTTAGGAAAACGCTATTTATGGAAGGTGTTGAAGCGTATTATAGACGACAGGTCGATCACAGACTATCCTTTTATTATGATTTTTTCGTGGAGGACTTATACAATAACGCATTATTTTACCAACTTCACAGGCTATCTTTTTCATAAAACAATGAATGAAACATTGGACATCGGTAAAATAGTGTATATTGCTTGAATGCTTATTTCCAGTATTTAATCACCAACGAGAGGAAATTTGGGGTGAATAAGCGCAACCAATATTTTCCCTTGCCGTATTTTATACCATGAATATTTTTGGGTGGTGCGGCATAGTTTCGAAACAATATAGCTTATAGTGTTGATCTTGCAACAAGCGCAACCTTAGCATATACCTCATACAACTAGCCCATTTTAGTTGTACATGCCTTAATTTTAAAAAACTTGTATATAAGCTTAATATATTAATTAAGCATAAAGGGAGTGTGCATGGTGTTTCTACACTTTCAAAGATTAAATACATAAGTTAATAGCTAAAATACATTTATATTCATAATATGTACTCATGTGTGAAGCATGGTTCTTTGATTTAATATGCATAATGTTCTCTTCACTTCAAAAGTTGCAGTACATTTATATTCAATATTTTAAAACTTATTATTATTTGAAATCAATGAAATGTACAAATTTGTTAATGCTTTATCTATTATACATATGACAGTTTGTTGATCTAAGTTTTTACCTTTATGTAGTTGGATGACCACTGTATGTATTTTCAAAAAAATTAGTGAAAGGACATTTGATGTTATGAAGAGAACGTAGGAAGCGTTAAATATTCAATGCGTTGTCCAAGTGTTACTTAACTTTATTATTTATTCATCAACATGTAAACTATTTCAAATGTTTATACTGTTCTGTTTCTAGGACTGTCAATGGATACCGGAAAAATCCGAAATTTGTCTGCATCTGTATCTGAAAAACGTATAAATATCTGATATTCGAAAGAATGCATGCAGATGAGGATATAGACACATCCACACCCGAAAATTATCAGTCTATTTTTTTCCATGATTATAGTTCAAATTATGTGTAGTTTAGCATTGAAATATACTAATTTATTATTTTATTAAATTGAAAGTCTACATTGTACACACTACACATATTAATTGCTCAAAATAGTTTATAATCAACATATTTGTTTATTTTTAGTATTTTAATAACAAATTAGACTGAAAAAACTTTATATTCGATTGATATTTTCTATTTATGATTCTTGATGTATCGATCGTTGTTGGATTTGATATACGTCCGTATCAGCGGATGCGGATATCCGGTATCTAAAAATAATTTTGGTCGCAGATACGGATAATGCGCTATCCGCATTTGAAAACATCCACTGACAGCCCTATCTGTTCCATGCACATTAGTGGGGAAAAAACTTGCTTATATCCTATATGTTTCTTTGTTATAAATCCATGCTTCACACACGGGTAGTTTTGCGAGTGTTGGTAGTTCTAAATAATTTATGTATACATAAAAGATACACTAAATGCAATTGTGTTTTGAGCAACCTTTATGTTTTCCTGATGCATCAAGGCTTGCAATATGCCAATATATATTTAACTAGTATGAGGCTCGTGCTTCGCATATGGACTTTTATGATGGATAATGACAGCAAGCATGTAAGCGGGTGGCCTACGTTTCAAACACAGGCAAAATGTAGTATTATTCGAGGTAATTGCTGTTTTGTGAGAAACAGTCGATATGCAAATGTAGTTAAAGTTTGATGTAACGAGTTGTATAGTGGGAGGAAGCATGTGTGTTGTGTCCATATGTCCTCTCATATGATGCAATCCTTAAAAAAATTGTTGGATTTGTATGTGATTAAGTTGCATTATCGAAAGTGTAAACTGGTCAGGGAGAACAAACAGTGGGATTTGCATACTCCCATGTAGATCCAACTGAAATACATGATAGGTCCGTACGTACATTTTTGCCTTCTTTTAACTCAACGTGCATTAATATTGTACTACCTGTGTTGCTCTTCCCAAGTACTCATAAGACTGCCAAACAATGCAAGCTTAGAGGTGAAAAATCATTATTAACCGTCCAAATGACCAAAGTATATACCAAAAACTCTGCCTACACTAAAGCCACCTCATCGTACAAACTCTCTGTGCAATGAAGCAACAAACTCATATATGGCTGCAGAAACGAGCACACTCCACCTTTTGGCAACAAAGTTCTCAAATACACATACATAACTCTGATATACAAGGTTGATTCTTTCTCTCTATTCAACTTACTGCTGCTATTTCCACCAACTAATGAAAATATCCAACTCTTCAACCTATATCTACTAATCTTCGTAGAGACACCGCTTTTGTTGCTCTCGTTATTTCCTTAACAAACTGGATAATGTGCAAACCAAAATATGTAATACTAACTTAACAAACCCTCGTTAAATCTACCTGGAAACAAATGATAAAACGTAACAAAACCATCATTGTCCAGAACACATTTAAACTATTTGGGAAATCTTTCAGTTGGGAAAACATATTTAATAAATTCATACTTATCAACCCAGTTTATAGAAGACATCAGAACACCATCTGGAGATAGAAGCTTGAACAGTTCACGATTAAGCTCAGGATTTTGATCACACATCAAGCCACGAGGAGGTATTGTTAAAGCCAAAAAGGCGCAGAGTAAGGAAGGGGATGTGAAGGAGAAGAACAATTAGTTCTGATCGGAGGTGTGTTTGAGAGGGAAGGAATGGGTAGATGAGACTGATTTGAGGATTTGAGGCAGAGTGATTGAGTTCAAGATTGCTATTGAAAGACCTAGAGCCTGGTTTTGTGCATGACTGAGCGAGGAATCATTACGTAGTTTTTTTTATAAAAAAAAAAAAAAATTGTCAACGGTCTTATAGTTATCAACTATGGTTGTAGCTGCGAAAAACTCTTTAGGACGTGAAATAGAAGACTGAAACATAACGCTATTGCAATTAGTTTGGAAATTAGTAAATCGATGAATTTAGCATAACATTTTCAGAGAAGAACAGAAAACAGAGATGAGGGACAAAAACATTTGTGCGTACTGTTTAATTCCTTTTTTTCATAGAATAATGCGACGACATTACTATTTGAAAACAATTATACATGTTACCGTAATTGTGAATGGTCGAACATTCAGCAAGGACAGTTACTTATAGAAGTTGACTATAGTTTTGAATCATTACCCACAGCTGACAGTCCCGTGTGTGCCGAGCGGGTACAATACCCCTTGTCATATGTCAAACCAGTTTAAAAAACCGTACTTGTGCATGTAAACAGAACATAAGTCAGCAAGTAAGTCATATGCAAGCCGGGCTCTTCCCCAAAGCTGGAGAAGCAGCTGCTTAGTGCCCCAAAATTCCTAGGGCACCAATCCATTGCCATCGCATGATAGAAAGGGAGGGGAAAAAAACTAAATCGCGGGCGACGCAAGCATACAAGCACAGCTAGGCGAAGGTGAGTAGGCGACAAGCTTCATCAAAATCAATTTTTTTCTTTGGATTATACAACAAAAATTGCTCTTTGTTGGTGGTAATATTTCGGTTTTTTTGTCGCCTTTGATTTTCAAATCCAGATCATAAACTTAGTGACCGAAGTTATTAGTTCAGTGCAGGCTCAGATTTTTTTAAATATTAGCTCCTGAAACAATTTTGCCTAGTTTATTATATTAATTCTACATTTATTGCACAAAAGCGTTACAATTTTAATGCTAATTTACAATTAGCGATTGTTGAATTATTTCAATTGTATTTTTGTTTGATTACACAGCTCTGATTTATCTGTCCTAGTGATACTTTAAAATGTATTTTGTTCCACTCGTCTCTATGACTATACATGGAGATGATACCAATTTTTTGAGCACTTTTTTTATCTTTGAATGGACTGTGCTGATCCAAAAAAATTGATTTAGTATTTTAAAATTATTTGTAATTGTTGAATTTATTGTTTGGTTCATGTGCGTTACAGGTAAATCAAAATGAGTCTAATATTGATGTAGGTGATAGGTCTATGAAATTTCCTCATTGTTGTGGACTCATCATCGTTTACAAGCTGTTAACATTGATACTGAATACATCCTATGAACATTGATATTGAAGTGACACCGTCATATTTCAACTTTTTCTACCTAGTATTATTGGATCTTATCTCCACCTAGCTGCTACGCACTTGACGACCAAAGCAGCGCCAGCAACGCCGAATCTCCATCTTTAATGCAGGAAACAAGGATACCAGTACCGCAACAGAACACAATGAACGCAGCCAGAAATTCAATTGATAAAGTTAAAGGTACCTCGTTGCTGATTTATCTGAATTTGTGTATGTATAAATGTTAAGGGTCTTATTTTCGCCTTCTGCGTTGGATACCAAAAATCCTAGGACCGGCCCTGGTCATATACACAATACACCGGATATATCATATACTCGTCTATTGATGGATATGTACACGTATTTTATGATTTTTGCCTACATAAGGTGGGTAAAGTCAGTAGAAAGTTAGGACAATGCATAGTGAAAATGATGTTTAAAACAACAGTTAAATACTTAAAATAGTATATTAGGAAACAAAATTTGATGGAAAAAAGGCAACGCGAACACAGAATAAGTAACTGAATAAGGGAACAAAATTAACTGCAACGTAATAATTTTGAAGTCGAATAATCCCAGTTTTCTAAGATATTCCCAAACCCATGCTGTAACAGACAGTGTTCGAAAGTAAAAGCTGAAATCTTACAAAAAACAGATAGCAAATGCGGGAAACAAAGCAATACATACAGAAATCGTACGTTATTCCATATTGGTCTATCCAGCAGTGAAATGGACATGTACCGCAAAATCAAAAGAAGTACGAAAAGGAGCATTGGGAATCTGAAGGATCGATTGCACTAGCGAATGGTATGGTGGGGAGATAAGGAAAAAAAATCATACAACTTACCTGAAGTCGATCGGGATTGATTGGAAGACGAATTGGCTGCAGACGGTGAGTGTACGGGCGCTGGTGTCGCCGGGATTCCGATCAAGGTAAAAATCGACAGATGGGAAGAGGCGGATAGATTGCAGCGAGATTGACGAAGTTGGCGGAAGATCGTAGGTCAGCGATTTGAAAGGCCAGCTGCCTCCATAGTTAGTTTGGGGCAGTGGAAAGCAATCTCGTTTACAATACCCGTACGAACGAAGGAGGAAGAAGTACGAAGCAAACGGTACTTACATTTCCAATAATGTTATATTTGAAGCTAGCGGAAGCCTGGTAAACAATGGTACCTTTGAGTATGTAAACAATAATCAAGTCCATTTACCCAACCCAACTAACCATAGAATAATTAGATTGGGTTAAACCCATTTATTTAGATGAGCTTATTGGGTTAAACCATTAAACCCACATATCCTCGTGGGTTACACGGTTTTAACCCATTAAACCAATTGTTTTGTTTTACCCATCGAAAAAAAAAAAATTAGGGTTACTGCGTTCATCCTCTTATGATTCTTCTTGATGCATTAACAAAAACTACTCACTCGATTTATGTTGTAAAATCTAGTTTAGGGATTCTACTTGACCGACGTCTTTTCTGTATCAGTTGATCGATACTTTTTCAACCTCGTTACTGGCAATTCTTTCTGATTTTCTAGCTCTAATTGATGACTTCTAAATCGATTTAAAGTGAATTTGCAGCTAATAATCTTTCTCAGCACGTATTGTTAGATCTGATTTTGAATTGAGGTTAATTTATTGTATTTTAGGTGTCTGAGTAGTTGTAGACATAATTATGGTTTTTTGTTGTTGTTTGACTGCCAAAAATACGGGGTTTTCTTTATGTACCATATTTTCAAAAATGCTATCAGTGAAATACAAATTGAGCAAAATAGCCTCAGAGATCATTGGTCTTGGAAGTTATGCTCAAAAGACAAATTCTCCTTTAAAAAAGTTTGGGAATACTTGCTAGGTAAAGAGATAGATGTTGATTGGCACAAAATAATATGGTGTAAATCAAACTGCCCCAAAATGGCACATTGTGCCTACTTTGCTATTTTAAATAAACTGCCAACTAAAGAGATTTGTAACAAATGGAAAAAGGACTCTGATAGCATCTGCTTGCTTTGTAAAAAAGAGAATGAGAGCTCCGATCATTTATTTTTTGACTGTGTATACTCCCAGTACATTTGGTATAATGCCAAATGTACTCTGGGATTCAGTCAATCCTATGCTGCTTTGGATATTAGAGATAGTATTAAGTACATTTTAAAGTTTTTTAAGCCCAAGACCTTAAAATTTACTAGAGCTTGTGTTCTGCTTACTGCATCTATTTACTATATTTGGAGAGAAAGAAATCAAAGGCTTCACACTGGTAAAGAAAATAGTTGTTTTCAGACTTCGAACATTATTCTTAATGATAGCAATATTGTTATGAAAAAAGCCAACAGATTCAAGCAGGAGAACTTGCATAATCATAACATTCAGAAAAATGCTGACTGTGATAATCAAATTGAAGAGTTCTTACTGAATGGCAAGCTAATTCCCAACAAAAAGTCCTCAGGTTACTTCTTTGGAGATAGCATGTCCAGCTTTGCAACCAATTCTCTTCACTGCAAAGGGAGTTATCAAAACATTATTATTCTTAATGTCCCTAATCATTCAAATAAGAATAATAATGCTTTTATTTTACCTGATGCAGATCACCATCTCAAATCTCGCATTGGATGCTCTTTGGGTGCCGTGAACAGATCGGCTGAACATCCTGAGGCTCCCATCACTTCTGATTTCATAATAAATCCTAGTGAGGGAAGTAGACATAATTCTAATCATTCTGTGCGTGATTTAAGTTATAATTCAAACAGTAATCATTTGCTTTTACCTGACCCAGATGATGGAGCTTATAGAAGGGTTTCAGATAGATCTAATCACCTGGAAAAGAGGAAGTTAGAAGGAAAGTTTAGTACTTTGCAAAGAATTGGGAGTAATCTCTACAAAAGCGAGCTGAATAATCGGATTTATACTTATCTGTTTGGTCTGATGGTGAGAGCAGCAACAGAAGAACTTCTGATGACAACAGAGGCCCAACTAGACAAAAGAGAAGCTTTGATAACATGAGAAGCTCAGATCCATCAGAAACGAACTTCACCACGAATGTCGAGCTCGAGGGAAAGCACTTGAGAAGTCAAATCCATCATCTGAGAAATTACGAAGTGAGCTTGAAGCTTGATTCAAGTGAGAAGAGAAAGGAGATGAACGAGGATAAAGTTTGGAAGCCGCCGTGAAGGAGGAGGAGTATTTTTTGGCAGCGTGGTCTGCCATTTTTGTGTTTTTTTCCTAGGGTTTCATTCTACGTAATGAATGAGGCGGCTAGGGTTTGTATTGGATTTATGATTGGGCCTTGGGCCTGTTTTTTCTCCTTTTCAAAAAAAAAAAAAAAGTTTAAAAGGTTAACTCTTATTTTAGACTGGGTATGTCCATATTTGTCTTTCATCTTCTTACAATCAAAGTTGACTTTTTACTAGAGAAGCTCTTGTACGAACCAAAAAATGCTGAAAACACTACTTAGTCGCTATGACAACCATGAGACTGTCTTCCAACCAGTATTAGAAAAACTGGGTCGTTGATCCAGCTTTCTTAAATATGGCTGGTAGGGCGCAATAATGAAGAGACGTAGATCTAATACCTTAATCAGCTTGAGTCATAATTTATGCATTTTCAAAAAAAGTAGTTCTCGAAAGTTATAGCAGTCATGAGTTTGTTTTATTTGAAGACGTAAATTTATTATAGGAAACTTTGGTGATCTTTGTTACATGATATGATACGGAATCAAGAAGAAACTTAATGCTTTTTTCAAGATTAATTAAAAAGTAGAAATCATTTCTATTATTATTTGGCTATCATGAGTATGCACAATACAAACCATTCAGTCATACCAAATTTTAGTCCAGTTGACATTTGTTTAACTTAATTTGGTTCTCCCAGTTTTTTACTTAACTGAGTGATAGCAAAGGGCTTATTTGTACATTCTTAATTTTGGATTTCTGCTTGATGTATTTCTATTATTTCAGAATCGAAATGGCATGATATATTTCTACTTGAGTTTCTGCATGAAGTTGGGTCTGTAAGACAGGCCAGAGCGAAACTCTTTTTGCAAGGTAAAAGTTGAGAACCGGTAGTTTCTTTTGGTCTTTTATGTCCTTGCCTTTTGAGGAAAACTTTGTAAGGTCGTAACACTGTTTTTTGATTTGTGATCTTAGATGCACATGAATTAAACAAATGATACAAAATAAATTAGGACAAGTACACAAGCTTTCCATAGTAGGCGCTGCTATGAGATTATACTGCAGAAAAATGACCGAAGCATGCATGGAGAATCTACGAGGTAACCAAGCCACGAAAAAGACCTCCTCAGGTATAAAGTACAACCATTCTTTCTGAAAAGTTGGGTCATGTTAATCACTAAGAGATGTAATTTGAGTTATCTCTGCAAACTGCTTACACACAATTTGTACACATTTATGCTTGTTTTGCCTGAAAATTCTTTCATTTCTACCATTCATCTCCATAAATAAAAAATAATAAAGAAATATATTTAACTTGACGAGTATGCATTGGAAGATGGATTAGATATCTGGAACATATTTTATACCTTCATCCACGCCACTAGGGCCAACATCCTTTTTTAACATTATAAGGCTAAAACTCCAAATGAGTTGTATTTATAAATGTTTGTTTAATTTGATGATAGTTTGTACTAGTAAAATATTCATTTATATTTCTTTTTGGTTCAAAAAAGTTAGCATATCTAATGGAAGATGGTGCATAAAAATAGTGGGTGATGGAACTTCTTTACTTGAAGCACTACAGGTGCCTTTTTATCTCGTTATGCGTCCTTAACTTACCCTTTTTTTTCTAGTTAAAGTAGTCATTTATAATTTCTAAGCAATAGGAAAAGTGGTTACTTTTATATATGTTTGAAAAAAAACTTACTACAACTTAAAAGATGTAAAATAAATCTATTTTTGTATATGTAAACTGAAGTATTCTCTTTTCACATGTTTGATTTTCAAATGTCCACTATTGCTTTATTTCAGTTTCTTATTTTCGTTCGTAGTACGAAACATTTTTCCATGGATTTTGGTCGCTAGTGGGGAGGCCATATTTTGATATTTTGCAAATGATATTTTGATTTTGGTGTATAGGCTAAAGTGATAGTTGATGTGCAGGCTGTGAATTTTTGATCAACCCATTATACGAGATATGCAGGCTTATTGCAAATGTTATGTATCTTTTGAAGAATATTTTTGATGACTGTGATATTATGTATTGCGAAAGTATTATTCTTTAATGATAGTTTGAATATTGTGGTTTGATGGATATTTATTTTATGATACGGTCTACATATCAATGTTCATTTTATATGCATTTTGCAACAATTTCAATTAAATGGGTTAGACAGGTTGGGCCTGGTTTGGCCCATCAAATTGTGGGTTGAGTTGGGTTTACTCGTTTAATAAATGAGTATAATGGGTTGGGTATTTTTCTTTGTTAAATGGGTTGAATTAATTTTCAACCAACTCATTTATACCCAACCCAACCCATTTGACACCCCTGCCTTTGAGGCTAGCAGAAACAAAGTATAATAGCAAGGTATTTTAATTAGTAGAGAATGCGTTTGCGGTATTAAGCGGACCATAAAATGGTTTTAATTTAATTGATTTATGGTTAATTAAATTATTATTTGTATTTAGTACAAAATACTTATCAATAATTAATAGAAATAAATAAATTGAAAATTTATAAAATACTCTAATTCAGTTCAAACCAACTTCATTACATAGGGCACTAAGATAAGGTTGCAACGCAAAAACTGCGTCTCAAACGGATCTCATTTGCACAAGTTATTAATTTCTGAAATTTATAAAAAAAATCTAAATTTGTTAATTAACCTAATTAATAATTTACAACGACATCAAAACTCTCCAAAATTGGGTAGCTGGACGTCGACGCGTCGACACTCAACAACCTAATTTTGATCGTTGGGACAACGGGCCAAAATGGCCTGTTATTGTTCCCGAATCTCGATGCATCGGACGCATCTAAAACAATAACGGGTCATTTTGGCCTGTGAACGCACTCTAAGTTAACTTTTGTTGATGGAGGAAATTTGGAAGACCATGAAAATGACACGTTGCAAATTGTAAGAGGAAATAGATAATTTTGGTCATTAATGTAACTAGTGCATAACCGGGATTGGGGTGTTCCTTTCCTATTCCTGTAATAGCATGTGATGGATGATTTTCACATGTTAACTTGTTGGCTGATGGGCAAATCGGTTGGTTGATCTGCCTATATTCATATTATCTTATGTAACTGTTGTTAGTTATTTTATCGCTCACTAAGACTGTTATTTGAGTCAAGGTTTTATGTTTCCCTCTTATTACCTTGGGTTGTTCGTCAATGTTATTAATGAGCAGACTGTGTAACAGGTAACAGATTTGATGTCGTTGTTGCTGTGTGGTGACGAGCAGGACACTGGCGTACTATTACTACCTACTATTTTGATATTTCTTTTCTATTTCCGTTGTATGTCGATGTTATTGAGACTTTGAGGGATGTAGTGAGGCATATTGTATTCAGAGATATATGTACTCAGATGTCTTGTACGTGAGATTATATGGTTTTATGAAGAACCCAACTTGTAGTAGAAGCATACCTAGAACCGCCCAGCAATCCAGCAACTACAAAGGGTTGGCTTTATGTGGGACGTCTAGTGTAATTACTATGTGTGTGAAGTAGGCCTGCCTCGAGAAGGTATTAAGTGGCTGACCTACCTTGTTCGGGTATCAAGTGGTTAGGACTAGGTTCATTCTTAAGGTTCACTCCTTGATTCTGGACTAAATTCATGGAACCTACACTAATTAGGTCCCAAAAATAGTATTTATTATTTTAATGTTAAAATAAGAACTTTGTTGTGCAATATATGATAAATTTTGATGTGAAATACATAAACTATTAATTAAAATTATTGTTGTTGTTTGTGTGTAATTTATGATCTATAGTTTACTCAAACAATATGTATGTGTGTGTATTTGAGAATTCTTTTAGTCGTTTTTGTTAGTATAGATATACATGTTGAAATTGGTGTACGTTAGTAATTTATTCATTGAATCAACCAATATTACTCAATAAATTTGTGTAAATAAGTTAATTTTAAAATTACGAAGTTAGTTTAAATGCATAGCATAGTAGGAATAATTGAAAAAAAATTGCAAAAAAGATATTATGTATCGATGTCCAAGAAATTTTTTATGATATAATATATGATAAATTCTTGATATAAATGAATCATAACTAATTTACAAATTAACTTTGTCATTATTATTGATATACATATTTTATGTTATGTGATTTATATTTCTTTATAGTTGCATGAAAAACTATCCTTTTTAATATAAATATACATATTAAAATTAGCATATATTTTTAAGAGATGTTAGAAAAATGGACCAACTAAATATTATCTATGATTATATAAATAATTAGAATTTAAAATTTCATGGGTTGTTTAGACATATATGGACTGAAATATAAAATATTACGTGAATTTGAGGAGGTTCAACAAGTAGAAATGTTAAAATGCAAGTATTTAAATCAGAAATTGTTTTCTTCAATTTAAGATAAATTTATCGAGATAAGTGTATATTATATTGAATTGTTTGTTTATGCTACATATATTTTTAAACTATGCGACTTATTTAACTTTATTTTGGCAAAGCATGACTTATTTAACTTTATATTGGGAAGAAAAAACTAATTTTTCCATTTTTGTTGATATGAACATGGTATACATTTTATAATATCGCTCTTCGAGTTAATTATATGAATTAACAATAATTTATTGATTGAATTCGTTTGTTAAATTCAAAATCACTTAATTAATTTAAACATATTGGCTTAAACATACAATGTTAAGTGATATTGTACATTGTTTTGTAAGTAACTAAATAAATTTTAAAATGTAGGCATTTGACATTAATATTACAATGCAATACATGGTAAATGTATTGACATAAAAGAGGTTAACTTTGAACTTGTGATAGTTACTTATGTGTACAGTTTATGCTATGTGATTGACGTATTTATATAATTGGGATTTTTTTCATTTTTGTTAATATGAATATGGTTAATCTTGATTTATTAGGCGAACCGATGAATTATAGTCTGCAAAAGTTATTTAAATAGTTTTAGTATTATGTAACTAATTGTAAAATATGGTACTTAATGTAAATGTTATAAAAGAATTCAAAGAGATTTAAATGATTATAGAAAATTTAAAGTGTAGGTGTTTGAAGCAATTTTTTTTATTTTTATCATTTTTAGTATATAAAAAAATATTGGTTGTTAAATTTACTTAAATTACATATATTTTGGATTTTTTAATTAATTTAAATACGTGGACTTGAATATGAAATGTTAGGAGCTAACTGTTAATAAATAATTATGTAAATTTTGAAATGTTCATATCAAAATGTAAAATGACAGAAGAAGTAAAATAATGTGAGAGAAATAGTAAATAGGTGTAAAGTGATAAACTAATTTTAAATAAGATACCTTGAGAGAATTAAGGAGAAGAGAAAAACTCCTAGAATTAAGGAGAGAGCTTTAAAAGGTTCTTGTAATGACCCAGATTTTTAACTGCTATGTTGAACATTTAAATTTTGTTTTAAATGCTTATTTTAATTTAAATAGCTTGAATTCAATGATTTTGAATATTTTATTAATATAAATAATAATGTATATTCCAAAATAGTCCGAATTAGCTGATTTTGCAATATAATATGAATTGGTAATATAGAAATATTTAATTGAATGTGGTTTGAATTATATTAAGGAATTCATTTATTAAACAATGTTTGAACGTATAGTTTATAATTTAAATTATAAAATGAGCTGCAACATCACGATAGTTCGTAGTTTTATGTTTTGAACTTTAAATGGATGTACAGTATCCCATATAAGTATGATTTCTTTGAAACAAGAAACATCCAAATCTTTTCGATTATAATTTTCTAATGAAAGAGAAAAATCGAGATTTCATGTTGTAGATTTTTAATTATGTCCAAATCAAATTTTAAGAAGATCGCTATGGAATTCACCTATAAAATATAACAATTTATTATATAAATAAAAAAGGGTTTTTAATATATCTAATATCGATTTAGCTTAAAACTAACCCAAAGTAATTTATATTGAAACTATTTGAAATTCTACGCAAATATATTCGATAATGATAATTTATTATTATTATTATATTGAGGTATTTTAAAATTGATTTATTTTAATTTAATTTGGACCTTTAAAAAGGACCATTATTCAAACGACCTCTGATTTCAATGAAACAAAATTTATTAAATCCATAATTGCTAATTATTACTAGATTTCAAGTTTCGCACCAATCAGAGTTATTTTGTGAGCGTGCAAAAATTAAATGCGGATATATCGATAATTTGAACTCAAATTAGCGCCATTTGAGCAAACGGAGTCGGATTTCGTTGAAACAAGTTTCATCGGGTCTGGAATGTCGAACCATATCTTGTTGTCCATTTTCGTCGTGAATGGGGTTTGTATGTGATCATACGAATCAATAAACGTCGATTGGACGATAGGCACGAATAAAATATCGATAGTCACCTCATAATAAAATAAAATAAAGTTCATCTATAAATACCAAACTTACCTAACCCTAAATCCCCAATTTTTATCCATCCTATTTTGCAAATAAATCCGTTTTGAACTTTTAATTTCGTCTCAAAGTCTATAGTGAATTGGAGGAATGCCCTAACTAGAAAATTGTAGTGTATGATGAGGGCAACCTACGGTTAAAATTTGAGGGCCAACGTGAAAAATCCGAGCGTGTACGACTTGTGCAGGATCTATAATATGGCTATGCGGAATGTATGTGATAACTTAAGCTATTCAATAGTTATGCGAATAAATGTTCGCAAACAATATATATATCACAAATAATTATAAATGCAGTAAAGTAAAGTAAAGTAGAGTAACGACACCAGGATTTTTATACTGGTTCGGACCTCCAGTCCTACGTCCAGTCCCGAAGCTCCTCTTCGGCTTTTCACTAAACAACACCCTCTCTTCACCCGGAGGAACAGGTTCACAACACTACTTGATTTACGGGCTACAAGTTTACCCACTTGATTTCACGGGCTACAAGCTTACCCACTTGATTTCACGGGCTACAAGCATACCCACACAGGACAATTACAAGAGTTTGACTTCTGATTGTGTTCTTCTTTCAACACTGATTTGTCAACGATTGAGTACACCCTTCCTATAATCTTATCCTCAAGTATATGAATTGAATGCGAAGATTTGAAGGAAGTTAGTTTCTTTTTGAATCAAAATATGAGAAATATTATCAAGGATTCAATAAGTAACTTGAATTTGGGAGCTTTTTAGAATGCAAGAGTATTTAGAAAGTAAGATCAGAAATCAGAGCAAGAATCGGTGATTTGAAAGTATGATTTCAAGTTTATTTATAGTGTAGAATAGTTGCATTCCTTCATGAAGAGTTTCTATAAAGAGTTGTGTCCATTTCTCTTGAAATTGAATAGAAATCTCTTCACAAAAAGAAGCATCCTTTCAGAAAAATTACAGCAAGAAAAAAGGTCGACAGGTCGAAATTAACAGGTAGACAGGAATTTGAGAAAATAGCCGTTATGCACAAAAGACAACATGACCGGTCGACAGGTCCTTTTGGGCGGTCGACCGTTTTCTAGCTGTGGACCAGAGGACCTCGGTCAACAGCCTATATCACTCTGCACTCTTTCCCGGTCAAAGCCTGGACCGTTTGGGCTTTTTCTGTGACTTTTCAATTCCTCAAATATACAGATTTCAGCCCCAGCTAATTTCAATTTCTAAATTGTTTTGTGCATTCGTGTTATACTTTGAGGATAGATTTTAACATAAATCTAACACGACTCCGTACCTACATATATATAATTTTAGCTCCATGTCATGATTTCCATTGATCTTCACTATAATCTTCATTGATTTCCACTTTGATAAATATGAATTCAGCTCGTCAATGATCTCTATTTCTACGTTGTCATTAATCAAAATATGTTATGAAACCTTTGACTCAACATTCTCCCCCCTTTTTGATTGATGACAACATAGCTTGATATTACAATCTCCATTGCTATCTCCCCCTGTATATATGCTCCCTGAAATATATATATAACTAAATATCTGCAAGAAAGATTGTTAGTAACTTTTTCTCCCCCTTTGTCATCGACAAAAAGGGTACATAATATTGCAAAAGATGATAGTATATGTAACATGAATGATATGTATTATCATAAGAGAAAATATTTCTCCCCCTTTGTCATCGATTAAAAAGAATGAATATCATAATAAATATAGTAATCGAGAGTAGTGGAGAATACAAATAATTATAGCACCTTTAGAAGATATCGAATAACCTTCTCTTTGTTGTGGTGTACCTGTAGAAAAATATAACATATATAGTTTTGGTACCCACTTGCTTTGTTTGGGTCCATGAGTTAGATGGAAGGTAACCATACCCAAGAGGGTTTAATGGAACCTTTAAAGATAAAATTTTCATTATTAACTACTGAATCAAAATAATCATCAATATATTTTTCTCTGTTTTTCCAACTTACAGGAACCTAAATACTTAAGTAATCTCTATTGATTTTTCTTTTCATACTTCTAGATCTATTATACAGATCTCTAGTCATAGAAGTATTCGAATTTCTGTAATAATTGGATCTAGGATGAGCATTAGTACTAGCAGTAATATTTTTATTGTACATGAAAGCATATCTAGTACTATTTCTAAGATTAGTTTTATTATATCCTAAACCACTTTTGTCATGTAAAGGTCGAGATCTAGATAAAATCATATTTAAATCATTTTGACCTTTATTAAATTTTGCGAACTTATTTGCACATTTATCAAATTTATTTCCAAAGTCGCTATTTACATTTTCAAAAGAAATTTTGTTATTCTTTAAATCATCAATTTCCTTATTTAATTCAGAATTTTTCCTTTTTAAAGTACCATTCTCAGTTTTGAGACCTAAAATTTGAGATTCTGAATTATCTAAAGAAGATTGTAACTTTTCAAAATTTTCTTTTGAGTCAGAAATTTCATTTTGCAAAATATTATTATTCACCTTTAAAAACTGACATTCTTTAGATAGTTCTAAATTCTTTTCAGTTAAAGCTCCATTCTCTTTTTCAAGAGACGAAATTAAAGAACTAGAATTATTTAAAGAATCTTCTAATGATATATTTCTATTTTGCAAAAGATCGATTTCCTTTAAAAGAACATTGTTTTTATCTTCTAGTCGCTCATTTTCTTTTTGAAGGGAATCTTTTTGAGAAACAAGCTTTTCTAAGGTATTTTCAAAACATTTGGCTTGTTTTACCAAACGATTGTTTTCTTCTTTTAATTTGGAATTTTCTTGCTTGTAATTTTTTGACATAGCTAAAACGACTATATTGAGTTTCAATAATTTTTCATGGTCTAACAAAAGATCTTTATATAATGAATCTGTACATACCGATTGTGATCTGACTTTAGCCATGAGACACTTGTTTCCTTGCTCTCTTGATTCTGCTTTATTGCTCTTCCACTTTCTAATCCCTTGACTAGACTTCTTTATTGCCATTTGTTCTAAGATGTTTTTACGATCTCTAGAACACCAGGCTCTGATACCAATTGAAAAATCCGAGTGTGTACGACTTGTGCAGGATCTATAATATGGCTATGCGGAACGTATGTGATAACTTAAGCTATTCAATAGTTATGCGAATAAATGTTCGCAAACAATATATATATCACAAATAATTATAAATGCAGTAAAGTAAAGTAAAGTAGAGTAACGACACCAGGATTTTTATACTGGTTCGGACCTCCAGTCCTACGTCCAGTCTCGAAGCTCCTCTTCGGCTTTTCACTAAACAACACCCTCTCTTCACCCGGAGGAACAGGTTCACAACACTACTTGATTTACGGGCTACAAGTTTACCCACTTGATTTCACGGGCTACAAGCTTACCCACTTGATTTCACGGGCTACAAGCTTACCCACACAGGACAATTACAAGAGTTTGACTTCTGATTGTGTTCTTCTTTCAACACTGATTTGTCAACGATTGAGTACACCCTTCCTATAATCTTATCCTCAAGTATATGAATTGAATGCGAAGATTTGAAGGAAGTTAGTTGCTTGTTGAATCAAAATATGAGAAATATTATCAAGGATTCAATAAGTAACTTGAATTTGGGAGCTTTTTAGAACGCAAGAGTATTTAGAAAGTAAGATCAGAAATCAGAGCAAGAATCGGTGATTTGAAAGTATGATTTCAAGTCTATTTATAGTGTAGAATACTTGCATTCCTTCATGAAGAGTTTCTATAAAGAGTTGTGCCCATTTCTCTTGAAATTGAATAGAAATCTCTTCACAAAAAGAAGCATCCTTTCAGAAAAATTACAGCAAGAAAAAAGGTCGACAGGTCGAAATTAACAGGTAGACAGGAATTTGAAAAAATAGCCGTTATGCACAAAAGACAACATGACCGGTCGACAGGTCCTTTTGGGCGGTCGACCGTTTTCTGGCTGTGGACCAGAGGACCTCGGTCCACAGCCTATATCACTCTGCACTCTTTTCCGGTCAAAGCCTGGACCGTTTGGGCTTTTTCTGTGACTTTTCAATTCCTCAAATATACAGATTTCAGCCCCAGCTAATTTCAATTTCTAAATTGTTTTGTGCATTCGTGTTATACTTTGAGGATAGATTTTAACATAAATCTAACACGACTCCGTACCTACATATATATAATCTTAGCTCCATGTCATGATTTCCATTGATCTTCACTATGATCTTCATTGATTTCCACTTTGATAAATATGAATTCAGCTCGTCAATGATCTCTATTTCTATGTTGTCATTAATCAAAATATGTTATGAAACCTTTGACTCAACACAACGGAGTGGTGTGGTGGCCGAAAATCGCCATAAACTGTGAATAATGGAGTTTCGTATTTCCGGAATTGCATGTGATAAGGGCGATTTTAGGTGATATGATCTGAAGGGAAAATGGAGAGGAAGACCGATAATTTTCATGTTGGTGGATTTGTTTAATAGGGTCTGTGGTGGCATGAATCGATAGATGATCGGAGTGGAGCTGTTTTTGGTTGTGCATTTGGTTTTGGCCAGTTTGTCGGTGATAGAGTGGTCGAGGGTTGGAAGGATCTAAAGGAAGTTGGTCAAGGATGGGAAGCCGCATTGAACTGGAGTGGTTCAGGTAGTTGCGATTGAGTGTAGCGGCCGTAGGAGGCTCACGAATGTATTTCGGTTGAAGATGAATTCTGGTAAGATGACAGCAAGGGGAGGTCTGGCACTGCACACGTCGACGTCTGGTGGAGAGGCAGTTGGGATGGTGCGGTCGTGGTGGTCCCAGGCGCGGCGGTGAACAGATTTTGGTGTCAAGCTTTTCAAAATCAACGTGGTCGGGTTTTATACTTCAAGATGAAGATCGGGATTTTTCACTTAGAGGAAGAGAAGCCGTGTGAGGCTAATGACGTGTTTAATCTCTAATAAAGGTAATTAAGGAATTTTAATAGATTTAGTTAATTGCAGTTTTATTTAAAATCAAATTAAATATTGTAATAACCGTAACACGTTCATATGTTATCTGAATTACGTGAAACTGGATTAATTGGAATCACAGAGACGAAGGCTGCGCGTCAGTGCTGATTTGGTTAGCGTTATAACTGTTGGAAATTTCCTTTAATTTTAAACATTTGTTTAAAATTAAATGAAACAATGCGACAATCGTCAATCGTAAATTAAATGGTGAGTTAACTCTCACGCTTTATATAATTCCTTGATGTGGTATAATTCATATAACTAAATTTTATTGTTGATAATATAAATTGGATGATTAGATGTTGTGGATGATCATTGGTGGTTGTTGATCGACGTTAGTTGATATTTATAATTTCGTCGATTAAATGTTTTAATTAGAAATCTATATTCATATGCTATCATAATATGATATTATGAACCATGATGCAGGGAAGAACATGTTGGAGGGATCCAACCAGATTTCTCAAATAAATTGTATGTTGTTTGTTCTTCATATTATTTTTATATGAATTGTTCACCCCAAATAGCGTTATATCCTGATTGATTGTTGATTGGAAGTTGATCGTTGAATTGGAATTCAATGATCATTATGTTTTAACCAATAAACAATATTGATTAAGTGGTTGGAAGTGAATGGTCTAAAACCTGTCTTTTTAAATGTTCATTGTCGTCAGGAGAATTGACACAGCAGAAGTTATAAAATTTATGTTTATAACTAAGGCAAAGTATTAAACTATATATTATATAAAAATAGAGGTTATTAATAAATTATAGTTTTAAATAATCCATTTTGACGTTTAATAAGTTTTATCAAAAATAAAGCCAGAATTAATAACGGTTAATGGTTTGAAACAATTATTTTGATAAAACAATTAAGAGATATTGTTAAATTAATTAAATTATCAATTAATTCAATAGAAAGGATTAACGGAAATTAGCAAACAAGTTAAATCATGTTTACTAGTTGACGAAGTCAACTGTTTAAGTGAAGGAGATTATTAGATTAATTGGTTTTCAATTAATCTAATGGAAATAGTTCTACGAATAATCGTTAAACTTAACAAATTTTCTTAAGGGTTAATTAATCTTTTAATTAACTGTATTTTAAAATAATTGTCGGAGTGTTTGTTATTAATAAAATTAATTATTAGTTTAATAAACTTTTGAGAAGAAATTAAGCATTCTAATTTAAATTAACAACGAAGTTAATTACTTTTATTTTGGTTAATGTAGTTAATTATTATTTTAATTAACATTAATTAAAGTGATTACTTTTAATAAAAGCAATCGGGTTTGCAACGAATTTTTAACCGAATTTTATAAACCAAGATTTATAAAAGAGATTTCAAAGCAATGCAATAGTTTAAAATGAATGTTTTACCTAATAGCCAAACTGAGTAAAAAGAGTCAAGTTAAAGAGGTAAATTCGCAAGAATGCGAAGGAATGTGTTTAAAGGATTGTATGTTAAATCCAAGTTATAAACTAAATTTATAAATGAAGCAATGGTTTTAAATTTGACGTTTATTTAAGTATTAAGTTAAGTAATTATTATGGTTAAAAGAAAGGATGTGCTTGGATTTTATAAAAGAATCCAAATTAAGATATGAAATGATGTGGCGAAGAATTTGGTAAATGGATTGTTATATAATCCGAATTATAAACAAGATCCTATAACGAAATTTGTTTAAGCAACGGGTAAGTGTTTTAAGTGAACGAATTACTTAATCAATGAATTAAGTAAAGATAGTATAATTGAAAGAGCTTTCCAAAAAGTAATAATATGGTTTATAAAACCATATTTTGAACAAAATAGGAGTTGATTGATATTATAAGAAATATCGATATTTGTGTTACGAACTATTATCTATCTTAAGATAAGAACGTTGTCGATCAAGATCTGACAGGTAATTAGAATACCCATCTTGAATGACTTCACTAACGAGAGATGGTATTAGTTTGTAATGGTAAAGGAGATTTAGTGAATAAAAATATTTCCAAAGTAAAGGAAATACAAAAGGATCTGAGATATATAAAACGATATTTCCAAAGTAAAGAAATATAAAATGGGTTGTGAAATATAGTGATATTTTTGTAGTAAGAGAATATAAAAGGGCGATGTTGGAGTACACCTATTATGGAAAGTATAAGCTATAGTTCTGGTTTAAATGGTTTGGGTTCCAAAAAAAATGAGAATTAGAGATTTTGTTGGTTTTGAAATGAAATTGGAAATGGAATTATAATTTCCATAAGATTATGAACTAGAATTGATAAGTTCTAAAGTTAGCGAAGCCATTTCTGGTTATATTATAAGTATGTTGCATGACGTTATTTTGGTAATTAAACCTATATCGATCGATTAAGTATACTTAACGATATTTCCAAGATAAAGGAAGTAAAAGAGGTTTTTTGTACAATTTAGCAATATTTTGAGATAAAGGAAATAAGCAAAGAAGTTTGATAAAAATATTGATTAATGTTTTAAGTAACAAAAACAAAAAAAGATGTGTTGAGATAAGTTATATAATCAATTTTAAACCGATAAATAGTTTGAAGGAATAATTTTAAATGAAAGGGGCCTGTGCTATCAAAGTACTTATTTATACTATTATAATTGGTAGTTAAAAACCCAACTACTAAGGAATATTGCTGGACCTTCGACGAGTTAGTTCGAAAAGACCGGGATGAGAACTATACCCAAAACCACTTCGAACCAATTATGCGTTTGAAACTAATCTGCAGAGATGTTTATAAAGATGGAGCATTGAAGACCATGGATCTTCATGAGCGGAAGAACTACTTCATAAATTTATCTGCATTGCAACCAGAGATCTTTTGATTGTGATTCTATCTGACTGAAATCTTCGGATTGCAAGGACTACTCGCTATTGATCCTTAGGGTGATTCCTATATAGAATGCGGTAGGAGGGTACCTTCGGTTCATCCTGTCCCAGGATGACTTGTATGGACGAATGTATGACAGAGTATTTCTTGAGGATCATTTTTGTTGATTTTTACAAATATACCAAGTTTGGTGGCAGTGAAGGTATCTTCTCTTAGCTTAACACCCAGAGTATATTTGTGGACATCAATTAGTGATTTGATGGATCTAAGATGTGGCATTCGAAGATAATGAGATGTTCTCTGAAAGGTAAATCATAACCTCAGGCTTCATCAACCGGGAAAATGCATAAATCAGGCAGTTAGTTTGGCTATGTGGGTCATTCCCATTAGGTTATATTGTCACAATCTAGAGAAAATTCATATTTGTTCTTCTGTCTCTTCTGTATCTCCCGGGAATGGTTATGTTCGTACCAGTCGTGGGTGACAATATATTCAACACACTCAAGTTGAATGAGTGGTTGATCATGTGTGTTCGAGTTGCAAGATATTCTTACTGAACCCCATGTATCCTCTGTATAGTACATTGATCGAAAAGTGGCCTCATACCTTGTCACAGTTGGAAATCCAATCTCCAATACAAGCCATGCGGTTTTTGATTATATACTAAGTATGTAGAGCATGAGATGCAAGCGTTCTACTAGATGGTTATTTATTTGTGGTTTTAGACATTATTATAATATCACTAGATTTTTGATATATCAAAAAAAATTGGATTATCGTAAGGTAAAAACCATTCGTGCTTATGTGTGGACTGGTCTTACGATTATCCTTTTCTTTTAAAGGATTTTCTAAAGTTAAACAAGTTGTTGGCAATATGAATTTGTCACTGGAAATGTTCCAGACCGATCCGGGTTGATTTTGCTTTGCTTCAAATGTACTCGGGTTAGACCGAATATATTACCAGGTTAGGTTTAGCTTGGGGTTTCAGAAGAGGAGCTGGAGTCGAGATGTATATCTGTATTTTATGGTAATAAGTTATTCCGTTGTATGTGTTGTATTGAGATGTGTGTATACTCTGATGTTGTAATCATAAGTGTACAGTTCCTTTTTGAGTAAAGAGTTTTGATATATTATATTTTATTCGTTCTGTTGTGGAATTCTGATCTTCTTATTCTTCTACTCTAATACTTCGTGAAAATTAGGCATACATCCCTAAAACCGAACTTAATTAGGCTCACATCCCTCCCTACTTTTCAATGCAAACTCGGTCTCTCTTTTTGAAAGTTCCGCCTTTTACGTTTTTATGCCAAAAAAGGGCTATCAGGTAAAAAAAAAAAATCAAAATTCTGGAAATATTCCCAGAAGTCCACAAAAACATAAAATACTTGCATACATGTATGCAACTTTTGCCAATAGTTGCATACATGAATGCAACTATTGCAGAAGCTTTTTCCATTGAAAATGTGGGCAAAAACTTGCATACAGGTGTGCAACTATTTTGAAATACTTGCACACATGTATGCAAGTATTGCATGAAGAAAAACTGTACTGAATTTTGCCTGTAGATTGTTGCATACATGCGTGCAAGTTTTCTATTTTTATTGCACACATGAATGCAAATAAATATGAACTAATTTGCATTTATGTGAATTTTTGCACCTTTGTATGCAAGAATAATGCTTTACTTGCATGCGTGTATGTATGAAAACAAACACAGATGCATGAATGGTATACTTGCACAGATGTGTGCAAGGAAATTCAAATATGTGCACACTATTAGACATTTAACTGCAGTTTCGTTGTTTTTTTGTTTTTAACGTGTTTTTCGGTGGTTTTTTCAACTAATTTTTTTTTATGTTTTCGTGTTTTATTTAAATATGAATTTACGTATTAGTTATTTATTTATTATTTTTTTAATGAATTTTGGAAAAATAGGGACCTAATTTATAATAAGTTTATGAACGGATGTGAGCCTAATTTTGAAACTTAATAGGGACTCGTACCAAACGGACCCAATACTTCTTTCTTCCTTATCTCATCAACTAAATTTTTTCTATTAACCATCCGGGCTTTCGATACTTGGGTTTTGGAAAGTAATACATGGTAATGTATTATCATCGAAATTCGAGCTTCGTATTTCCGTTGGATCATTACAGTTCTGCTTTACTACTATTTAATAGGTTGCTCTATGTTCAAATAGAGAAGTGGCGATTGATCCACGTTAACGGCAAGTAGTTCCTGCTTTGAAGTTTAATTAATAGATGTGACTTTATTAGAATAATGACCTTTTCGTTGACAACTCACATCTTATATGAAAAATGCATTTTAGAGAGTCTTTTCATTTTATTGACGCATTAAGACTCACAATATGCATTTGGAAGTTACTTTTTCTGTACCCAGTAACTTTGTAAACACATTTTCTAACACACTGCAGTTTTCGCTTGTACCGTTATGTGTTTACTAATTACTACCGATGGATGACATATAAAGTCTTACACAACTTTCTTCCTCCTTCGCATAATGTTACTGCAATCGAACCATATCATTACAATTTATTGTCCGTTCCATAGTCAAATGGAAGTTATTCACTACCGCTGTTGAGTTGCAACTATATAATTATGTTAGGATGGATATATTATATTTGGATTTGAATCCATGTCGTTATTCCTATACTTCATCTATCGGCAAACATTGTAACCGAAACAGTGACATACCACTCCCCGTGTGCATAGCACGGGCCACTCACTAGTGGTAAATTAGTCAAGTTGAAGTTTCAGAATTAATCAAGTGTGCTCTCAAGGTTGAACGATTTCACAAAGTTAAACAGTAACTAAAAATTGAATTGGTCCATAAAGTCTTGTCGAAGAATACAAGTGAAACACAGAATGTCAATATTGTTTAGAAAAATCAATCAAATATCATGAGCAAACAGTTAGAAAATCCCAAAACAATCGATCAAAAATTAAAAGTCATACCAACATCAAATTTCGTCAATTGGCCATTTCAAATTAGAAAATCATGAAATATATGAAAATTCAAAAATGACTTCTTCATGACCAAACCTTATACAAACCATTCATCATCGACAATTTTTTATGAAGTTGAGTTCGATACATAAAATCAGTAAAAAAAATCTTACCAAATTACCTAGTGTAGAAGCACCCGACCGGGGAAATAACCGAAGTTTGTCAATCGCCAGGACATTGAAGAGTTTGATCGATAAGGAGATAAAGGCAAATGTTCCTCAGCCAACAACAAAATTGGCGACTTTCAGGACCAAGAGGTAAGGGGTTGGCTTTAAGAAAAGTTATAAATAAAAAAAATAGCAATTTGAAGACTGCGTTCTCTTTTATTCTACAGACTTTTGTTTAATTGTACGTTGTAACAGGTCTCTAACCCTTGCGGTGCACACAACAATATTATTAAAAATAGTATTTGTCACTTTAATGTTAAAATAAGAACTTTACTATGAGATATATGCTAATTTTTATGTAAAATATATAAATTATTAATTAGTAAAATTATTATTGTTTATGTGTAATTTATATTATATAACTTACACAAACAATATGTATGTGTGTATTTGAGAATTTTTTTAATCATTTTTATTAATATGAAATTGTTATACATGTTTGTAATTTATTCGGTGAATAGCAAGTATTATTTAAAATAATATGTTTATGTAAGTTAAATGTAAAATTACGAACTTATTTTAACTATATAGTATAGTATGAAGAATTGAAAAGAAATTTGCAAAAATAATGTATAAATTTGTTTTGGAGTTATTGACGTTAAAAAATTATGGTATAGTATATTATAAATTCTTGATATAAACGAATGTAACTGATTTACAAATTAACTTTTTGGTTATTGTTGATATACATAATTTATGTTATGTGATTTTACATCTTTATAGTTACATGTAAAACTACCACTACTAGAAAATGCTGTTATAGTGACACAACTATTGTGACGGAAAAATTCGTAGCAAAACTGTGTCGGATTTGAGATGGATCTGAGTTGTTTTTTTAAGTTTTTTTTTCAAATATATTTTTCTGTTGACCAAAGTATTTTTGTGATGTAACATGAATCTCTAACAAATCCGTGGTAAATTAGTCATGGAATTGTCACGGATATGGAAATCATGGCTAAAAATTTTCTTTAAAAAAGGAAAAGTGATGTCAAATGCTATTTGTCACTGGTCATGATAAATCCATCGCAAATCAGCTATGGCGTTGTCATTGATGGTTGAAAAGTCACTAAATTTTATGTTAAAATTAAATAAAATGTTGTTGCCACTAGAATTTATAACGCCTTAGTAATTTCTATGTAGATTTTTTATGGATTTGTGATGTAATATACAATTAACTTTTTTTCAATAAAAATAGATGAATCAAAAGAAGTCCATCACAAATTTATCACAAGTTTATCACAGATTTGTAATTTTATTTCTCATAAGAAAAAAAAAGAGATGTGTTTGTTAATAGTTATTACGACTATAAAATTCAACACAAATTTATGACAAATTTGCTATTCAACACAAATTTATGACAAATTTGTTATGATAAATTTTTCTGAACAATCTATAATAATTATATTTTAAAAATTATTGAAAACATCTATCATAAATCAATGTGTCACATTTTTGTGATGGATGCATATACAACTAAAGAAAGAAAAAGAAAGAATTATATAAAGAAATTCATGGTATATATGTCAAAATAACATAGGAACGATACAATGGATATAACTGATCTGTCCCATTTGCGACATTACAGCAGATAAATCTGCATGCAATAATATCACACGGGCAGCAAAATAGACAATATCCCGCGTTTCCTAAAAAGTAGATTATATTCGCGCCCTTCCTACCTTTAGCTCCTCGAAACTTCTTCTAAAACCTAATTTTTCAAGCCGCCAAAATATCATCGACGAAATTCCGATTGTCGGTTATAAAGTCTACTCAGAACAGGTATTCAAATTATCATCAAAATTCCATTTTTCTGTTCAATTGCCTGTCGTGGTTTTGCAAAATAGCGATTTGAATTTCTATAACTGTGGCCATTGAATCCACCGAGCAATCACTTTTCTTATTCTCTTTGGCTGCTACGTAAATGAGTCAAAAAAAATTCTCTCATAACAGTAGCAATTTTTAGATGTGATATAGGCTGTTTATGGTTGTTTTGACTTATGCTGTAGCAATTCCTCCCATTCATGAAACCGTAGGTGCAAATGACCCTTCACTTATTACAGCACCAACTGTAGGCAGACATGGGATAATGATTCGTTGAAACAGAGAGGGGTATGCTATTTAAAATTTGAATATTTATTTTGTATGTTTGTGATATGATGCATGTATTTTTAAATCTCATATTTTCAATATGATGCATGTTATATTATACATCATATTTACAGGCATCTCATGCTTCACCCATCCTACGTGCATGCCAAAAAAAAAAATCAGAGTCCATAAAGCAACATATGAGTGATTTTTGGGCGGTAACCTGGTCGGATGTAGATGTTGACATACAAAAAGCTTTATTCGCCGACTACATGGTAATTTTCAACATACAATACATATAAAATACAATACTAGTATGTTTACATGCTATTTCTACGTAAAATATGTATTATTTTCAACATCTAATAAAAATTTAACAAGAAAGTTAATGTTTTCTTGTTTTGATAATAGGTTTTAATAAAATTATACATAGGTGTATAAAAATATCATGCCCTTCTGCTCATCTCCTACGTCATATTCTGTGACTGCATGGTATTCTGCAATGCTGCTGCTGCAAATAACGACATTAGACATGTAGATACATTTAAACTTTGATTAATAGGCAGGCAAAAATACATGACATGTGAATGCTTTTCTTTGTAATAAAGAAGAAAAATGATTCAGTTGTAAAAAATGTGAAAATTTTGTATGTTTCATTTTTGCCTCTTCAGTTTCAACATTATTAGTTTCTGTTTGATATAATTCTTTCTGGGTAACTCCTTCAGTCTCCCACATAAAGGGTAATAATATAGCAGTCCTAATAATTTTGATCTATTGACAGGCCGAATTGATATTTCACTTTCATCATGTACATGCTTTTGTTTTCTTCTTTATATAACATTAATATAGCATTAGAAACCACTGAGCACTATAATATGATATCCTTTTTGGGTTATAAACATCTGAAATAATGATGTCTGCTTTGTATTGTCTATACGTTTTTTGTTTTTCTGGAAGAAAAATAGATAATGATTTTGACTTCTAATGGTTTCATTTTATTTTTTGAGGCAAGGGTCTATTGTTCGAATCCAAAGGATGTAACCCTTGCAATGATGAGGGAAGCTTGGTCCCGAAAATCCATGCTACAGTACAAAAGTATCGTGCATAGGATGAAGGAAAGGGAGAAACATAAAAAGGAACGACACCATACATACTGGGCCACAATGGAAATGTTAGATGGAGCCCTGGAAGCATCCTGAAACTATATTAAAGTCCCAAAAAGCATCGATTAGTCGGAATAGCAGCCCACGCCTACATACTGGTGGTTCAATATCCATGGAGGAGACCGGAGAGAAAATGGTAATTCTAAAATGAATTATAATTAGTCTTTTCAAATTATATCCATGAACTGTTTTATGATATCATTTTTTTTAGTGTCACCGGGCATCATATTGACATGAATCTTCATTATCATATTTTTAGTTGATTTGACAAATATTGCAATATCAATTTTCACAAGTATTTTTTTAAATACTGCAATATTTGACCACTTTAGAAAATAATTAGATTATCCTGACGATGTGCCTTAATAAGTTAACTGGTTTAAGGAATTGATAGATTATCCTGATCACTAAAATCTATTTTGTATTTTCAAATAAAAAAGGTGGAAGTATTATTGATTGAATCTACATTATTGATTAAATTCACATTGTTGATTGAATTCATATTATTAATTTGAAAGAAGGGAACAATAGCTTTCGGTAGATATTTTAATTCAAATTAGTATATGTTTAACTTAACTTGACGGCATACTGATATTGAATTAAATGAGCATGTTAAAGCATTTAGTATAAACATTTACTGACCAAATTATAAATTTCCTGCGACAATGTTAGCAATCTTTTATCTTACGGTACACAAAGTTGGCCAATGCTTCTAAGATTGTATAAATATTAGCAATACATATAATGCTGTTTATACAAAATATTAATAAGCAGTACACATCAAACAACTAACGAAAACAAAACTTAAATAGCAAAATGCAAGACAGATAACAAAAAGAAGTATATAAAAAAATAGAATTATAAAAACAGAATATAAAGCTAATATAAAACCTGGATATAAAACATATAATACAAGCTAGTTATAATTTTTTTGAAGCTAGATACATATTAAACTAACTTTTGAACTCCCTTCAGAAATTTATCATTCCTGCTTCATCATTTTCTATCCTGTTTCATATTCAAGAAAAAAGTAAGTCCTTTAAATCATTGATTAAATTTTTCATGAAGCACTTCGAGAATCAAATAAAAATTTGACAAGAAAGCTACTATTTTCATGTTGAATAAAATAGCTTTTAATAAAACTATACATACCTATTTAAAAAATCGTGCCCATTTACTCATCTATTGTGTTGTATTCTGCAACTGCATCGTATTCTGCGACTGCGTCATATTCTTCGATGATGATGACGCAAATGATAAAGTAGGTTCTGCATATAGTTTTAAAGTTTTTTTTTTTGAAAGTTGTGGTCATTTGTGTAGAAGGAAATAGGAAGTGATGTGATTAGAAAACAAAATGTATAGAAATATAAGACAGATGTATAGAAACAGAAGTAAAATGCAACAGTTTTTGTAACAGTGAATGCAAAGGTACATGTGAAAAATATTGCATTATACGCTGAATTTGTACGATTTCAGGTGCACTACCCTGATTTTCCGTAGATTGGCTTTGATTGTAATTTTAGTGTTCGCTTGCTGCTTACTCGTTATCCTATTTCATCTTTTATGTGCTAATATTGGTATGTTTGTGTAATCGTATCAACTAAGATCTTTAGGCGCGTTGATACTAACATTATTTATTTTGGTTATTTTCCTCCTAAGTACGATTTTGTTCGTTTTCCATGTTTTGACCAAGTAGAATGTTATAATGAAAATGAAAAATATATTTAAAATCATAGGAACCTAATATTTAACAAAGTAGTTTGGTTTTCATGTCAAAGCATTGAATGCCTTAGACATTGAAAGGAACCAACTGGTTTCTTTAAAGGCTGCAAAGTCACAGCAGAATTTAATCAATAGTTCAGTTCCAAACAAGATACAAGCTGTAACTCTTTTTCGAAACATTCTACTTTGTTAGAGTTCCTAGAACAACGGAGAAATAAATGTACGTTGTGTACTACTTTATTTGGCATATTTTAACTAAAAATATCCTTTAACCTATGGAGAAATACCCTTAAATCTGTAAATATTTCCATCATCCTTCGTCCTAGATTTTTGTTCAATTATGAAGACTAAGTTTTTCTTTTACTGGGGCCAAGTTGTAGTTATATGTATATACCTCTCTATCGATATGCATTGATTGTTAAACTTATTATCTGATGTTTATGTAATGCAGTAGTTGATTCTAAAGCATGGTGAACATCTGAACAACTGAAAAATCTAGATGAATTATATTTGATTCAAGATAAAATGAAACTCTTTATTCATCTCTTCATGTGGAAACACATTTAGCTGATTTCCGATGTGTTAAATATTCAATTATAAAATTGTCAAGTCAACTATAATTACTTACAAAGCCATATTGAACTGATCTCAAATAAAGGATAGACCAGCCAGTATGCTTTTTACTAAGGAACAAATTATAAGGAATAAAAATATATGTTATAAATTGTTGACAAGAATGACTTTTTTATATTCCACTTTTAAGAGTAAGGATCGAATTAAAAGATCTTTGTTGAGACTATTTTGTTGATGTATTCACACATCTTTCTCTATTGTTTATAAACTGAATTAGTTAAATATGAATTTCAACATGTTTTTATAGTTACCGTTTTAACCTGCAAATTTGCATATGAGAGTGGTTCACTTCATTTTCAATTCTATTTGTGTTCACATTAAACATATCTTTGCGAGAATTCAATAAAAAGAATTTACATGGTGTCCTTTTGAAATTCTGAAAATATTTTTATCCATCAACGAAATTTCACTGTCGGTTTATAATTACCACCGTTGTCATCACCCCAACCATCCATCAATGGGTTTCCCAAAACATGAAAAACAACGATTTGTATGCTAACCTTCAAATTGGTTGTTTTCCAAAAAATATGTTCGTCGTATGCTTTTTGTTTGGAGGAAAAGCTAAACTAACAAATGATAAACCGTGTAGGAGTTATATATCTTTAGCTATCAGATGCACGTACATTCAATTTATACTTACATATAAAGGGCGTTAACTTGGTATGAATAATTTAGAGGAGCAAGACAAATGTATTGCTAGTGGTACACCATACATGAAAGTAATGACCATCACAGGAGCCACAAGTTTAGACCACATAAATGAGTATCCTTACATATGAAGCAATAGTTGGGGTTGCTTCATTAAATTATTGTTTGATTATTAAAAGAGATCTGCATGGGTATCTTACAAATGACATGCATGTATGCAAAATTCCACTCTTGCTGCGTCTAGAGAGTGAGATGAGTTCTGTCATTTGATATCAAATTTATTGTTGTTAGGTCCCTTTCATACTTTTATTAAGTATTACTGGTTTTCTTCAATATTAAATTTATAGAAAATAGAAATTAAGAAAAAATTCACCTGCATTTTTGATTGAAAAGCACAAAATTTAAATCTGGCATACTGAGTGTTGTGTTTATGTGGCATCAGATACAAAAAACTTTACACGGAGTATGAAATTAAATGTTGTATAAACTTTAATGGTATATGAACCCAACGTTATAAATGTATAATGATATATTAATTTGACATTTTCTTTACTGTAAAAATGAATGCTATTTTTGTTCATCAATTTAATGAAGTTTGTCCAATGCTAACTTTGGGAAGACACCTTAACTGCGTACAGTTCTGTATTGCTACCTGATTGCTGTAGGATCTCACAAACAAAGGGAAATAAATGAATTCATGTGGTATTTTGTTTTCAGTTCTGTTTATAATGTTGGGGTTCTTCGTGGCGTCACGAATGTGAAACCGAGTCCAGCACCATGGAAGAGTTCAAAATGGTGTGGCAATGAGTGGGATTAGCAATGACATTCTGCAATCAAACATAAACTATGTGTGTGGCACAGGCTTGGTCAACTGCAAACAAATATAGAGCGGAGGATCCTGCTTCTTGCCCAACACCCTTCAAAGCCATGCGTCTTTTGCCATGAATGCTTACTATCTAGCTTCTGGTCGCCATCACTATGATTTTAAACAAAGTGGCCTTCTCACTACTTTTGATCCTAGTTCTAAGACTTGTAAGTTCCATGCATGAAGTAGGCTATATACATCTCTTTGCTTAATTTAAACGTTATCGGCTCTTCTTTTAATTTTGATTCAGTGCTTATTACTCTGAACTAGTTTAGGGAACTGGTGGTTCATTTATGGATGCTTCTATAGTAGATAGCCTTTTCAGGAACCTATATTTATTGCGTGTTATACATGTGGTATTATTGTTAATTATATAATACAAGATATCTTTTGCATTCCCAAAAAAAATTGTTGTTGTTATGTATCCTAATTTTCTCATTATTGTTCACGTCTGTCATTGAATTTCAATCCCTTGCCCAGTCAAACATGCAAATGGATAATTCACTACAATATTGCATGTGCACCTGCAAGCATAATATGGTTAGATTTTACCATTAAAGAATACTAATGTTAACTAAAGTTAACTAAAGTTTAACAAGATTCATCTCTAACTCAGTATCTTAGTTTGATAAGATTCATTAATACATATTTCTAGATTGTATCATTGATCAAGTTTGGACACACAACATTTTATATGCACAGAAAGAACAATGTACATGTAATATTTGCCAACTAATACACAGTTTTCACACTATAGATGGGTTCATCCACGGTAGAAAGACGAAGAATGATGATGAATGATAGCAACTATTACTCGACGATAGCAGATGAACTAGAAGCTAGGTTATTTGCCATGCAAGAGGAGATGGATCTCGTCAAGGCTCGAGGAGAGGAGACTAGTCGATTATATGAGGAGAGACTTTACCATGTTGAGGAGGAACGTCGACAAATTAAGGTAGAGCGCTGACATGACAAAGAGAATCGTGAAGCACTGAATAGTAGGTTGAGGCAAATTGAGCAACGATTGTCACAAACCACTCATCCCCCTCCATCGTGATATTCTAGAACTTCAGGTACATATCATTCATCAGTTTAGACAGTTGATGTTTTGGACAATATTTAGATGCGACAAGATATAATTTATTTTTTGTAGTTTGGACAGTAGCTATTTTTTTGTTGTGGCTTGAACGTGGGGTGTCAACTTTGTATTTTGGTGATGTATTTGTATTAGGAGCACTTATTTTATATTTAGTTGTCTTTGTTTATATTGTTGTTTTGTTTTCCAGTGGAATCTTTTATGTGTAATATTCCAAAGAACAGTGTATATGCAGGTTGTATGAAAGCAACAAAAACAAATAGCAAATGTTATTTGTTTTGTGATGGATTTGCCACGGAGTTGCAAAGTAAAATAAAATTTTAGTGTTTAATTTGGTTATGGATTTGTCATGGATTTGCAAATTGAAATAAAATTTTAGTATTTAATTTAGTTATGGATTTGCGATGGATTTTTAGAAAATATATTTTATGATTTATTGTTTGAAAGTATAAATGTTTTGTGGCAAATCCGTAGCTAATTTTCAATGGATCTATGATGGAAATTTGAGATAACTTTACATGCTTTTTAAAATGAAATATAGAAAAATAAATGCTTTGCAACGATCCATGACAAAAACATCACAAAATTTGTTGACTTTCCGTCACTAACAATTCTGTGATAGATCTAACACCTAAGGAATTGGGACGGTAATATCCATCACAAATCCATTGCAAAATATTGTTTTGTGATGGATTTGAGATGGAATTTCCCATCACTAAAACAACATTTTCTAGTAGTGTACTCTTTTTTAATATGAATATATATATAGTAAAACTGACATATATTTTCAAGATCTATTAAAATTTCATGAGTAGTTTAGACATATGGATTTAATTATAAAATATAATGAAAGAATTGAGGAGGTTCAGAAAATAATTACAGCAACGTTAAAATGTAGGTGTTAGACGCCCAAATTGTTTTCCTCTATTTATTATAAATTTATTGAGATAAGTATAATGTATCAAATTGTTCTTGTTGTCCACGAATGTTATTTAAGTTGTGTGATATATTTAACTTTATATTTTAAAAACTAATTTTGTCTTATTTTTTGATATGAATATGGTTTACATATTAAAACATTGTATTTAGCGTTAATTAGATGAATTAATGATAATTTACTGATTCAAATCATTTGTCAAAATCACATAATTAATTTAAACATATTGACGTAAATACACAATGTTAAGTGATACCATAAAGTGATCTGCAAACAACTAAATAAATTTTGAAATGTAGGCATTTGACATTAATATTATAACGCAATACATGATAAATATATTAATTTAAACGGGTTAATTTTTAAACTTGTGATTGTTACTTACGTGTGTAATTTATGTTATGTGATTGACATGTTTATATATATTCGAGCTTTTTTTGTTCATATGAATATTGTTAATCTTAATGTGATTTAGTGGTGAATCAAATAATAAGAGTTTTCGAAAGTTATTTAAATTTTTTTAATGATATGTAATTAATTTTAAAGTGCGGTGCTAAATGTAAAATATTAGAAAAGTATCGAGAGGGACTTGAACGATTATAGGAAGTTTGACGTGCGTGTATTTAGAGTCAAAAAAACATAATTTTTACATTCTTTAGTATTTAAAAGAAATATTAATTGTTTGAATTAATCTGAATTACTTAAATTTTAGGTTTTCTAATTACTTTAAATATGTGAACTTAAATATAAATGTTAAGAGCTAACTGTTCCTAAATAATTGTAAACTTTAAAATACTCATAACAAAATGTAAAATGATAGAAAAGGTAAAACGATAGGAGAGAATTAGTAAATAAGCAAATATCTAGATAAGAGAATTAAGTAGAAGAGACAAAAATCCTAAAATTAATGAGAGGGCATAAAATTCTTTCACTTTGCTATTATTTGAAAGATTTAAGGTTCCTTCGGATTTGTTCTTATTTTGTACTTTATTTTTTTAACTGTTAAAACTTTAATTTTTAAATAAAATAAAGTTATGCCAAACTTTTTCTTAATTATATAATATACTATATAGTTACTTTTAATTTGTTCTTACTATGTAATTTATTTTTTAAAGGATGCTTGGAGAGAATAACACGATTGAGTTGATTTTCAGGCTCTAATGTTAGGATAAGTCTGAACCAAACAACTGTTAATGTTTTCAAGGCATCTAAGGACTCCTCCTCCTCCTTTTATTCTTCTTCCATGCAAACCGTCAGCCTAAAAGTAACAATACTCATTTATTATGGAAGTCCATCACCCTGGCCTAGTGTGTTTTATATGTTCTTTTTAGCAATTTTATAATGGTGATTTTATTGGAACCGGCTTAGCCCATGACCAAAAAATAGGTGAAAATAAATAAAATCATTTTTTAGATCTTTGTTGGATCTACAAGATTTAAATTCATTTAGATCTTGTATGACTTTTATTTTATTTAAATTGTCAAATTGGAGAATTTTATGTTCATAATATCCTAATGAATGTATCAAATACATTAATCTGTGTGAATATATAAAATAATGCAAACATATGAAAGTAATTAATTTAGAAGAAAAAAAGTTTTTTATATTATAGGAATGATAAAATATTTCATATTCCTTCCTTAAAGCATTCCTCTCTTCGTTCTTTTTTAAATGTCAATAAATTCATCTCTCCTGTCCACATGCATAGCTAGCCAAAGATGATTCCACATTAGCCCTGTGAATGTCCAACGTACCAATAACATAGTCTCACGGAAATCCAATTCAAATGTTTGTGCATTTATAGCTTTCATATATGCACATTACTAAATGCTAATGTCATTCAGATAAACTCAAATGCAATTTCATTAATAATATTTCAAACAATGACAATTAACTTAGTTAATTTAAAGTCGCTTTTTAAAGTATGTATTCTATTTAAATTGAGTATAAACATTCTAAAGATTGTTGTATACCAATTCTCTCATTTATAACTTTTATATATGTGTTTTATTAAACAATAATGGCATTCAAATAAATTAAGTAAAATTTGATCATTATCATAGATATTAATTAATTTACAATGATTATAAATCAATATAAAATCATGTGGTTCATTTGAAGCATTCACCGTTCAGTTGTGTAACTCAAGGGTGTAATTCAATTGGCGATTAATATAAGATGATTCAAATATTAATGTTACCTTGATAACGGTGAAGCATTACCCGGTAATGACAGTCATTTACACCAGTTCTCTTCATTGAAACAAAATCACTTTGGACTGATGTAATTTGGCAATGGTAAAAACTCCAAGACGTTAGGGATTGAGATGGCTGTAATGATGGTTTTGATGACAACAACCTTGTTTCAACTATTATTCCAATAAAATATATAGTAACACTATTATCTAGAATATATATATATATATATATGAAATCTATGCATGTATTGATTATTGAAGACTGTACAGTTTAGGGGATAAAGAAGACTTCAAGATACAAGGCTCATGAGTATCAAGAGTTCAAGAAATAAAAGTAACTAAGTATAGATATTTTTATGAAAACACTGGTTAGCACTAAATTCTTATTTCAATTTTTTCTCAATGTTCCTATCTTAATTTCCAAATGATTTCAAAATTACTTCCTTATTTTAAAATATACTTCTTTGTTGTTGAATTTATTTAGCTCCCGTTTTTAATATATTTTATTTCCTAAATACTTTTTAACTTCTGATTCAAATATTTCTTATATTTCATACTAATTTTTAAATTAGTATCATAGTTGCTTAACTTTTAAATTTACTTACTTATATTAATATTAAGTTCTAAGTATTTCTTATCATTATAGTTTTATATGTATGCTTTAATATCATTTATGTATAAGTTTTTAATTATTTTTAAAACATCCTAATATATGTTTTTATTATACATTTGTACTTGAAAAACTCTATTTTAATATAAAATAATATAGTTTGTTATAACTCAAAAATCACCATAATTTATTTAAACATTAACTGTTAATTCAAAATTTTATTTTTTGGAAACTTTTCGAACGTATGTCGACATATACAAAAAAGTATGTCGATATAGTGGCCGTTGTTTTCAAATTCAAATTTTGAAAAGTCGTGTCTTTAGAATTCACTACTATTCTGAAAGGATTTGACTGTTAGGAGATAAATAGGCTTCTAAATTCGATTTTTAACTAACTTCTGACCCTTCTTCTTCTTCCTTTCTTCTCTTTCCATTAATAGTTTATATTTATCAAATTATATACTTATACTCTGCCGATTTTTGAAGAGAATTATATTAATCTCTTTCTATTTCAATTCTCTGTCAAAATTTCTCAAAGATTTAAGTGCTACTCAAGAGTTATAGGCTTTATGTAATCAAAGATCGCAAAATTAAGTTCTATCGAGTCTATTCTTCAAAACTAATATTGAATTACCGTATAGATCGACCGGATATGATTGTGTCCCGGATATCTATTATGTGTAGATCGTGGTTCGCAAAACAAATGAGTCTCACTGTATTCCAAAAATCGGTTGGAGTGTGCCCTTATAGCCCGAAAATCAAGGATTGTAATTTGGATATTATTTGAAAAGAAATCCACATCAACCCAGCGTTGTATGAGACTGGATGTCGGGTAACTCTGAACCAGTATAAAATCATGGTGTGTTCTTTCTTTTTATTGCTTTTTATCATTATTATTTGCATTAGTGATTGATTCTATGATTATTCTTATTTGTGATTTGCATAACATTCTGATTAACTTAAAAAGATTTCAATAAATCTACCAAATTAACAAAACACTATTCACCCCCTCTAGTGTTTAGTTTTCCTGAAGATCCTTAATCCGCATTTCTCAACAATTATTATCGGAGCATTTGTTTTCAAAGTTTTCATAATCTGAATTTTTGATAAGTTTAAATGGCATATTTTGAAATTTATTATAATACTAGTTCAAAAATATTCATTTCATCATTATTTCATAAGTCTACATGTAATTTTATTGAAAAATCAAGTTATTTACCGAATTGGTGTGTTGTATGGGAACATATGTGCTACTTGGCAATTGATGATTCAAAATTTGACGAACAAATGGTGCAAATCAAGAAAGATAAATCGATACTTGATGGTGGTTGTTCGAGATATGGCGGGAAATGCAGACATACTAAATGACATAATCTATGAAGATGAAGGAATGGCCATTTTGGTGATAACTCGAAAGGATATGCGATTGGCATCGGCAATGTCGGTAATTCTAAAACTCCTATTATTTTTGATGTTTTATTAGTTAAGAACTTAAAACATAATCTGCTTAGTATAAGTCAATTATGTGATACAGGCTATAAAATTAAATTTGAAAAAGATAAGTGGTTCATCGAAGATAATAATTCAAATATAATTTTTTAAGGAATCAGAAGAAGGATATTTACATCTTAAGTATGAAAATATTAAACAATAGCTTATTTCTTTAGGCCAATACAAGTGTATTTAACATAAAAGATTCGGTCATTTAAATTTCAAACATCTGTCTAGAATTTCCAAATTAGATTTAGTGAGAGGGCTGCAGAAAATGAATTTTAAATTAAAAAAAATTATGTGATGCTTGTCAATTTGGAAAATTAAAAAATAAATCATTTAAATTAAAAGATGATATTTCTACTTCAATTCCATTTGAATTACTTCATATGGATTCATTTGGTCCATCTCAAGCACAATCAATAAATCATAGTAAGTATGTTTTCGTAATTGTCGATGATTTCCCTAGATTTATCTTTTTTAATTGAAATAAATGAATAAATTACAAATAACAAGGCAGCTTCATGATCAGTAAAATAAAATGTCTACACCAACCCAAAAAAATACCAAGCCAAAAGACAAATGAATAAATACAAGGAAATAAACAATGACGACGATGACAAATCAGAGATCCAGTTCAATTAGAAAGCGAAGATAGCATTAGAGGAGAAGATGACCGAGTCGGCGAGGAGGAAATTGGCGAAAGGGCGAGAAGCGGCGTTATCGGCTGGGCGGGATGCTGAAGGAGTCACGGAGGGAGTAGAGGGCATGGAGGAAGGAGGAGGGGAGGTCGAAGGTGAGTCAGAGGAAGAAATAGGAGAAGGAGGGGAGGCGACGGACGATAGGGTGGCAACTGCGGATGGTGTGGGTGCCGCAGTGGGCGCCGGTACGGGCGCAAGTTTGTGTGCGGGTTTGGGGGAAGGGATGGAGGACTGGGCGATGGAAGAGGATAGAGGTTAGGGTCAGGAAGATGATGGATTGGGATTTCATTTCAGCTAGATGTTGTTGTTAGTGTGAAATTGAGTATTTATGTGTTGAGTACTGAGATTTACTTAGACACTTTTTCTCAAGCATAAAAGTGATGTTTTTGATTTATTTAATTTTTTCTAAAAGGATTCAAAATCTATTATTTTTAAAAATTAAAACCATACATAGTGACCATGGTGTAGAATTTGAAAATGAAAATTTTGATAATTCCTACAACTAAAAGGGAATTACTCAAAATTTCTCTTTTCCACGAACTCCTCAACAGAATGGAGTAGTTGAATGTAAAAATAGAACGATTCAAGAGTCTACGATAACTATGCTTTCTAATAGTAATCTACCGAGAAGTTCTTGGGCTGAAACAGTTGCGCAACAGTTTATTATATCTTAAATAGAATTTTGATTAGACCATTAACCGACAAAACTCCATATGAACTTCTTTATAATAGGAAACCAAAGATATCTCAATTTAGAACTTTTTGGAATTAAATATTTTATTTTAAATACTAAAGAAAATTTAGATGAATTTGATTCTAAATCAGATAGAGGAATTTTTATTAGATACTCAAATAGAAGTAAAGAATATAGTTTTTTTAATTTAAAAACTAATACTATTGAAGAAACTCTAAATGTTTCTTTTGATGAAAACTAAAAAGATTTAAATCAAAGACATAATAAAGATGAATATGATAATGATAATGAATCAAATGAAATAAATAATGAAATTAATCAACCTAATAAATAATGAGTTTTCTAAGAGATTTTCCTGTAGAAAATATACTAAGAGATATTGAATCTATAGTTAGAATTAGAAATCGATTAAATAACATGAGTAATATAGCTTTTATATCAACTATTGAACCTAAAAATCCAAAAGAAGCATCATCTAGTGATTCATGGATACTTGCTATGCAAGAAGAATTGATTTAGTTCACCATAAATGATGTGTGAGAACTTATTCCTAGACCAGAGGATAAAACTATAATAGGAACTGTAACATCCGAGATTTTTGATCATTCAAATCGACAATAATCCTCAGTGTCGACATAAACAATTCAAAAATACGGATAGTTATTGGGAATATATAAGAAAAAGAAGAGAAGAAGAAAAACAAACACAGAATTTCGTAGTGGAAGGACAAAATATAATAATTAAATAACAGTTCATGAAGCTGTTAAAGCATACATTTGATTATGTTTTACAACAATTATCAGAGTTAACCAGCATAAACTTGCCAATATTTGTAGCGGAATAAGTAATAATAAATACGTCTGTTGAGCTCCATCTTCATAATGGTATCTTCAATAACTGAAAAACTCAGGCTGATCCGAGCACAAATGAAAAGGCAAAAATACTCGGATCAGAACTAAAATATTCTCATATTAGTTAAATCAAATTCATGCAATAATATGAGTGCAATAACTCAAGATGTTACGGGAATTTCCATCTCCTAAGGATCAGTTAAACTAGATACTATATAATGCAATACGCTATTATAATAGTGTCTATGGTTAAATATAACATGTTAAAATAGCGTAAGCGGGATTACATTTTTATCCTTACACCGTTTATAATACCGTAGCGTATACAGATACCGTAAAGTGGCTATCAGAGGGTACTCCATAGGTACGGTACAAATCAAAATCGTAGGGGACTCGATCAGGATAATATGACAAGGCACACGAGGAATGCCTAGAGTAGGAATATACTAGTTGCATGCCCGGCTGGTGGCAACGCATAGCCACGACTACCGCCCACCTTGAACAACACTCCCAAATCATGAATGCGCATCAAATCAAATCAATAAAACCGAGGGACTATAGTAATAAAGGAAAAAGTGTTGCCGATGGAGGTAACTAACCCCACTTGGTCACGGTATAGCCCTGTTTTAGTCATTTTAATTATGACCCGAAGGTCAAGGATATCCAATATTGATCTCTTTCTTCAAATCTAGTCATTGGCTCCAAATCAACTTACTTCATTATGGAACTCCATCGCGTACACAGTTGTTAAATTGGTTTTCGGTATTGGCAGAGAGTATGGCAATATCTGATCCAGGTCTCTTTAACAACCAATCATTTACATTTTTCACACCGGTCGGTTCTTTTACATTTCAAAGGGGTTCGTACTTCATATCAAAATTTCAACTTTTCATAAAAATCATTTCAATATTCAAGAGAGAATATTATTCATCATAAAAACTACATTTTAACAAATTTAAAATCTTGAAACAATTTCAACTTTAAAATAATTTAAAATAGTTATAAAAAAAATTAGTTTAAATATATAATATAAATAGTTTGAAAATAAATAATTTGTATTTAAAATAGAATTTCAGATTTAGTAAAATCTATATGTAAAATACTAAAATAGTTTATAAAATAAATAGTTAAATATTAAAATAGTAACTTTAAAATAAATAAATAAAAAATAAAATAGTTATAAGGTAAATAGTTTATAAAGAATATTATCATTATAAAAATAAAATAGTTTATAAAAAGATTTAAAAATATTACAGTTGGAATTAGAATCATATCTTCAAAAATTTAACCAAACAGGAAATCATATTTCAGTTTCAAATCAATTCGACTAAATTTTGATATCTTAATTCAAATCGATTCAACTTCACATTTTTTTTATTTCAATACGATTCAACAATTCGATTTCAAACAATTCAATTTAATAAATCGATTCAAATAATTGAATTTCAACTATAATTCTCACTTTGAACTATTCTTTTATAAAATCTCGAGTTCAATGTTCAATTATTACAATAAATCAGGTTAATTTAAAATAATATCAACGATGGATAAACAATTCAATTTCGATAAATTTATTTTTTAAAATTCAGTTCAATTTAACTTCAGTTATCCACATTTACGAATTCCATTAAAATTGAAAACTTTAATTTCAAAGCACAAAGTTAAAATAAAAAAAAATCGATTAATAATATCACTTATTTTGTCTTTAAAATAATATTCTAAAATTCAAGATTAAAAACAATTTTTATTTAACCAACCGGTGTCCGTATATAATTTTCTACCCTATGGCCAAGTAATACATAAAATTAAATTTTAGTATTTGAGAAAGGATATATATGAGACGACCCGAACTTCCCCGTGAAGGAAAGCACGGATAGAATTGAGTACAAGACAAAATAGAACGCAGACGGAAGAACATTTCATTGTTATTACAACAATTCCATCAGATACAAGAATATACAGAGTATAAATGAATAAATTACATTCAACAAATATCAGAGATTACAATAAATTACATAGCAGCGGAAAAATATACAAAACACAACTAGAAGTGGTACACGGATACAGAGCTTTCCGATCATCGTTCCAGCTGTTAATCAGGACCCTGTGAATATAAATCTGCAAAACCAAAACTACTAGCTGCCCGTGTGGAAAATAGGGGCACCCAGAGTTTAGGTTAAAACAATAAACTCCAGGTCAGTCATGTGACTGGTGTGAGAACTAAAACAGTTATAAATCTTTATTTTTAAAGTTAGGTAAATCAAGGGACCACGCCGTATAACACGGAACGGGTTTCCCCCCAAGAATACCAGTGCATAAAACAAACAGCACAATGCTAAATAGAGAAAAATGAAGCTGTTATAAGACCCAGGTCCCATCACACAATGCAACGCAAGCCGGAGGATAGGGTTTTTACCTTATAACAGCCAAAGCATGCTTGATACGTTTAAAACACATTATTTGATACTATTATAAGTGTATAGTGTCAAAACAATTTCAATCATAAATATCAATCATAGGCGGCATGGGTACCATCTATCATGTCGCCATACTAGTTCTACAATTAAAACCGCAATATCACGTATTGGAAATTGGATTCCATCATGAGCCGAGGCAAGGGGCAAGCTCCTCTCCGCGTTCGAGACACTCTAGCAAATGCCTCAGGACCCCACTCTGATCCTTTGGAACCTCCAAGGCCGGTCCTCTCTTACTTTTGAGGATTAATTATTCCTGAACACACGTTTCCCGGTCCTTACAGACCTATATCCGAGGCGCCTCGTATCCAACAACCACACAGGTGAAAAGTATATAAATGTCAGGGCTGGTAGGTCACTGACACCACCATAGCTAGAAAGAAACGTCGTGCACTCCTTGGGTCCGTATCCCGTTTTTGACTCATACCGAGGTGTGAGGCTCGCGAATTCACGTTATACACAAAGCTACGCCACACAGGCCGTGCTTTGATCATCTACCACAAGACTTTGCTTTTCAACAGAAGCCCTGATCAATTGCCACTTACGCGTGCCACATTGGCAATTCACTCCATGCGACTGATGTCCATCGATATACAACCTCTGAGCTCGTACGTCTCAGAGAAGGGCGTTAAGCAAGAGAATAAATTCTCCGCCGCCAAACAGATGTATATTTAATAGAGATCAATCAACACAGAATAAAATCCAATGTCAGACACACAATCCATTTACAAGTTCGTTCTGGGTCTGAACGAAACCAGAGGCACTTTCCTCGTATATCCATCCATCTCCAGGTACGTCTGGACGATCACCAACTGATTCCCTCATCCTGGGTGTACAGCCCAATCAAGATCATCAGTAATCACCCAAACGATGTGACGACTTCCGGTCTTCAACCACCGTCTTCATCTTCGACATCTCGTCGAATCAGTTATTCAGAATGGGTATAAACCCGGCCTTTCTGAATAACCCACGTATATAATAAACGAATGTTACACAATCACAACAAACGCCTCATTCCAATTCAGAATATTCTTTTATTCACAAAATCACATTCTTAGGGAAATGTTCCCATTAATTTTATCCAAGATAAATTCTTCTAAATTTATTCTTTAATCCTCCTATGGATATCATTTCAAACTAGTCGGGATTAACGAACCACACCGAAGTAATTATTTATTTTATTTCCCAATCCCAACCTATATATCCCATGGAGCAAAACTGGTGATACTCCATTCCTAACACCACGGGGTTATCGGTAAAATTAATTACCATTTCACGTTCAAATCTAATTAAAGATTTAAGTATCGCTTTGGAGCAAAACTGGTGATACTCCACTCTCGATCACTTTTCAGATTTGATAATTTAAATTATCAATTCACATTTTAATCTAATTAAAGATTCATTAAAACTACACTTAGTCTTAATTCTTTCAAAAATCAACATCTTGCCTTTAACTGGGTTAAAGAACCAATGTCATCTAAAACACGATTCACGATAAACCCAAATCACATTCGATATTAAATACAAGGCTCTGAATAGAAAATATACCGGCTTATATTCAATATCAAATTCTGAAACCAACAAATATCGTATTGGAAATAACGATATAAAATATATCTTTCAAATTCCCATAACCATATCTGCATAGTCACGAAATCCAACATCGAAATACTCCGAAGATAATTTCGATTCAACTCCAGCCCAATCCACGTATTGGGAATATTGATTATTTTTAAAATCACTTTCAAATCCAATTTATTTATTTAAAAAATAAATCGATTTTAATTCTAGTTCAAAACTAGTTCATTTCGATAAAAATCTATTTTTATCCTTTCAAAGGTGGAATTCTTCATCCCAGTTCTTTCCGATTCACATATTATGATTTTACACAAATTATCAATATTTTTAATAATTTTATCAAGGCCCGTACAGTCGATTTCCATCAACGGCTATCGAACTGCACTTACAGCGACCTTTTTCAAATTTGATTTGGACATAATTCCAAATCCAACCGTTAGATTTCAAATATCTAGTATTCATTGGAAAGCTCTTTTCGATACGAACCCAACGGTTCCGGTTTTAGGAGAATCCGACGGTCGGATCTCCCGTAACGTCGATTCGAAGTCAATGGTCGAAATTCACGAACTGCCGCGGCGCGGCGCGTTCTATTCAGGCCATTTTATATATAATATATATATATATATTATATATATTTCGTCAATTTCCTTTTAAAACGTATTTTATAAATCGTTTTAACTTCGTTTTCAAAACCATTTCAACTCTATATTCAATTTCAAATCAAAATTGGATATTTCATATCATTACTATATAAATGATAATATTTTCTAAATGTTATATTTAGAAATCACTTCTTTTCTATATTCATTATAAAAACGAATATAATCGATATAAATATCGTTCACGTCAAAATAGCGCAACTCTAATCAACACGGCTTTATATATTTCAATAAATCCGTTATTCTATTCAACAAATGAATATTTATTCTATTCAACACATGAATTTATATTTCTTCCAACACACGACTAATCTCAACACATGAGTACTGTCAACACATCACTATTTTTGTTATGTAAAATATTTTATAAAACTATGGTATCTATCGTTTGATTTTTAATTAGACTCCTACTGAGAAGTAGTTCTAATTTTAAATATGATAAAGATGTAAATTTCATTGTATAAAATATTTCACTCAACACATGAACATCGTCAACACATGACTATTTTTATATTCAACACATGAATTTTCTTTTATAATATTCCTTATTTTCCCGATTGGAATGAGGCCCAATCAATCACCATATAACGTTAATTATATGGATTCCATACAACACATGTATATAATAGCATTGAAAAATAATCAACCATCAACCAAAGTGCACTACACTGTATAAGCATCAATATAGATATCTTACGCTTATAACAGCCTGTCAATCAATCGATCGACATATTTAATCAATCAGGATGAGTGAACATCAAATTTCATCCCAACACCCGTGTGTGGTTTCAAACAATCAAACACAGATTTTATTTGTGCAGTTGGGCGATGTGTAAAATTTATCGTCCCAATCAATGTCCTTCAAATAGGTGTACATAAACAAACCGTCCGGTTTGTAAATGAATATTTTATTTTATTCACTTCCACGTTAAAAATTATATTTTTAACGATAAAATATTCTATTTCAACACATGACTTTCTATTCAGTTCATTTACACAATAAAAATGATATTTTCATTTTTCTAACATATTTTAGAAAATTTCGGCGGCATAACGGCACGATACTAGAAACGGGACGAGGCCTAGCCTTATCCCCGGTCTAGTGAAGGCCCACGTCATTCACACATCAATCAAATCAATTCATTTCACCAAACAACTCAAATTTCAATCAAATAATCTAACCAACTACTCAACCAAACAATTTAACAAACAAGCCATCCATGGTCTGTGGATGACGGGTGTCGGGTGCTACTAAGCACCGTCTGCATCCTAGTATATATATATATAACTAGAAAAAGAAATTTGAAGAGTGAGAAGTTCTCATCAATAGCTATCCAAGCTCCACGGCACTTCATCGATAGAAATCTTCGTCGTTCTCGCCTTTTCATCTCCTTTGTTGCCCGTAGCCACTACATATATAAAAATCACACATTTTTATATTTTGACGTCTTTAAAATAAAAGTCACATTTTTATTTATTCACTTTCAATTTAAAAATCATATTTTACTTCTCTATTTTCTATATAAAGATCTCGCTTTTTTACATATAAAGATTTTATCTTTTCAAATATAAAGATCGAACTTTTTCATATACATCATTATAAAAATCACATTTTTATTTTTCTACACATATAAAGATGCTATTTTTAATATTGCTATCATGTAAAAATTATATTTCTAATTCTCTACATAAACAAAAATCATATTTTTACATCATCTATATAGTAAAGACTATATTTTTAATACTTTAAAAATATAAAGATCATATTTTTAATTCTTTAAAAATATAAAAATCATATTTTTATTACTTCTACTACATAAAGATACTATCTTTAGCCTTTCTATAATATAAAAATATCGTCTTTCTTCTTTTAAAAAATCTAATCTTTTCTAATTTAAAAATCAAATCTTTTCTAATTTAAAAAAAATCAAATCTGACAAATAAATAATAAAGTAAATAAAGTATATAAATAAAAACAAAATTAACATGAAAACTTACAGCCAATTTGCCGAAGAAGGGGGGGGGGGGCGTCGATGTCGGCGGCAGGAGGAGGAGAAGAAGAGGAAGGCGACGCGGCACGTTGTAGGGGAGGCGGCGGCGGGGCTCTGGGCGGAGGCTGGAGGAAGAAGGAGGAGGGGAAGAAGGTGGAGCGGGGTCGCTTGGGGGCGCTGCGACATCGGCGAAGGTGGGGGTTCGGAGGTGCGTCGATCGAAGGGAGGGAGAAACGAGGGCGAGGTGCGGTGGCGTTGGCCACCCGTGGCGGCGGCGAACGCCAGGGAGGGGGCGCGCGCGATGAAGGCGGCGGCGGTTCCCCCCCCCGTCGATCGATTAGGTTTTGGTCTTTTTTTTTTCCTTTTCTGCTCGAAATGAAATCGGGGGGGGGGGGTATATGCAAAAGAAGATTTTAATTTATTTAATTAATTTATATTTCGAAAAGTTGACTTTTACATACGACCTCGAAACGAGGCCCACCGCCTGTCGTCTATAGCGTTTCACCCCCATTCCGAACACAATGGGATATGTATCGTAGGTTGATTCGACCGTTTGAATCAGTTTCTGTTAAATTTGCATTTAAATCATTATATTGAATTTTAAACATACATTTCAATTTACCGGGGTCACATACTAACTAGAAAAATTCCAGAAAAATATTTTCTAGCTTCGTATTGAAGATACGGTCCTAACAAAACTAGTTTCGTCGAATTCTGAGGTCGTTTGCAAAATGTCCATTTTTAAGGGCCTGAATTCCATAGCGACTATTCAGAATTTTCAACTGGACATATCTTTTGATTCCCGCTATGAAATCTTGATTTTTCGGATTCGTTGGAAAGATATCATCAATTAGATCCTATCATTTTTGGTTTCACTAAAATCCGGATTGTTTTGCACCCGGTACATTCAATTGAAGTTTGAAATCGAATTATCGAACTACCGCGCCATTTTCAATTCTATTTATAATTATATATAAATATTTATATTCCAACGACGACGTATATAAAATATACGTTCGAATTCTATTCAAAATAAATTTCTCGTTGATATTATTTAAAATAATTCATTTTAAATGTTCAAAATTCGCTAAAATTGCCAAAATAAAAATTTTAAACTGGCCCAGATTTTCCGGGTTATTACAATCTCCCCCACTTAAAACTTTTCGTCCCCGAAAAGGGACAAAGTCGAAAGTGGTTTGATTATTCAACTCTACGTTCGATCTGGCTTCCGTTCTCCAACTTTTCAGTTTCTGAGAATTTTCAAATTCTTCAAAAATTTGGCTAACACCCTAAATTTTCGAAAAATTTCGCCATAACCTCCTTTGTACGGGGAGCACGGGAAAATCCCGAAATTGCCATATAGGCCTTCTGATCTCAAAAAGAAAAAGAAAAAGCCAAGCGGCTAGCCAATAGGCTCATAAAATCATCATCACCCAAACAAAACAGTAAATTATGTAGTAAACATGTACCTATTTGTCGGGCAAACAAATTTTATTCTCTGCTCTAGCCTCCTTGCTATGACTTGTTCAATGTAAGTACATATATATGCATGCAAATGCGACCAATTCCAATTCAGTTCAATATTTGATACAATTAGACTAAATGGTTAAAAATTATCAAACAAATAAACAAACAACACAAACATCAATCAATTAGTGAATTAGAGTTTCAAATTCATAATTTTGCTATATATACAAAAAATCATGTTTTGATGCCAATTCACAACAATGTGTTCTAGCTATATTAGTTTTGGTTCTCACACCAGCCTAATGGAAATATATAGATATCACACCTTCGAAACACGAATATAAATACTGATGATGTGGCCACATCACCAGAATTATCCCCGGGTGTCTAGAATGTGACTTTATATCTATCCAATATATTAAAACTTCGAATATACGTTCATGACGCGTATATGCAAAATCTTTATATACTCGATTGTCCATATTCAAAATAAATAAATATTCAAATACGTATAAAACGATTTAAATATCAAAACAAAATTGTTTTCATTTGAAAAATATACTCTTCACACTCGTTCTAGGATACTACTGATCCTATCTCTAACGAGTCATTCTAATTGGATATTACTAATCCAATATCTGATGAATTCTTTCGTATGGTTCTAATGTGCCTTGTTCTCGAGCTCTGTAAACCAAAGCTCTGATACCAAACTGAGACGACCCGAACTTCCCCGTGAAGGAAAGCACGGATAGAATTGAGTACAAGACAAAATAGAACGCAGACGGAAGAACATTTCATTGTTATTACAACAATTCCATCAGATACAAGAATATACAGAGTATAAATGAATAAATTACATTCAACAAATATCAGAGATTACAATAAATTACATAGCAGCGGAAAAATATACAAAACACAACTAGAAGTGATACACGGATACAGAGCTTTCCGAGCATCGTTCCAGCTGTTAATCAGGACCCTGTGAATATAAATCTGCAAAACCAAAACTACTAGCTGCCCGTGTGGAAAATAGGGGCACCCAGAGTTTAGGTTAAAACAATAAACTCCAGGTCAGTCATGTGACTGGTGTGAGAACTAAAACAGTTATAAATCTTTATTTTTAAAGTTAGGTAAATCAAGGGACCACGCCGTATAACACGGAACGGGTTTCCCCCCAAGAATACCAGTGCATAAAACAAACAGCGCAATGCTAAATAGAGAAAAATGAAGCTGTTATAAGACCCAGGTCCCATCACACAATGCAACGCAAGCCGGAGGATAGGGTTTTTACCTTATAACAGCCAAAGCATGCTTGATACGTTTAAAACACATTATTTGATACTATTATAAGTGTATAGTGTCAAAACAATTTCAATCATAAATATCAATCATAGGCGGCATGGGTACCATCTATCATGTCGCCATACTAGTTCTACAATTAAAACCGCAATATCACGTATTGGAAATTGGATTCCATCATGAGCCGAGGCAAGGGGCAAGCTCCTCTCCGCGTTCGAGACACTCTAGCAAATGCCTCAGGACCCCACTCTGATCCTTTGGAACCTCCAAGGCCGGTCCTCTCTTACTTTTGAGGATTAATTATTCCTGAACACACGTTTCCCGGTCCTTACAGACCTATACCCGAGGCGCCTCGTATCCAACAACCACACAGGTGAAAAGTATATAAATGTCAGGGCTGGTAGGTCACTGACACCACCATAGCTAGAAAGAAACGTCGTGCACTCCTTGGGTCCGTATCCCGTTTTTGACTCATACCGAGGTGTGAGGCTCGCGAATTCACGTTATACACAAAGCTACGCCACACAGGCCGTGCTTTGATCATCTACCACAAGACTTTGCTTTTCAACAGAAGCCCTGATCAATTGCCACTTACGCGTGCCACATTGGCAATTCACTCCATGCGACTGATGTCCATCGATATACAACCTCTGAGCTCGTACGTCTCAGAGAAGGGCGTTAAGCAAGAGAATAAATTCTCCGCCGCCAAACAGATGTATATTTAATAGAGATCAATCAACACAGAATAAAATCCAATGTCAGATACACAATCCATTTACAAGTTCGTTCTGGGTCTGAACGAAACCGGAGGCACTTTCCTCGTATATCCATCCATCTCCAGGTACGTCTGGACGATCACCAACTGATTCCCTCATCCTGGGTGTACAGCCCAATCAAGATCATCAGTAATCACCCAAACGATGTGAAGACTTCCGGTCTTCAACCACCGTCTTCATCTTCGACATCTCGTCGAATCGGTTATTCAGAATGGGTATAAACCCGGCCTTTCTGAATAACCCACGTATATAATAAACGAATGTTACACAATCACAACAAACGCCGCATTCCAATTCAGAATATTCTTTTATTCACAAAATCACATTCTTAGGGAAATGTTCCCATTAATTTTATCCAAGATAAATTCTTCTAAATTTATTCTTTAATCCTCCTATGGATATCATTTCAAACTAGTCGGGATTAACGAACCACACCGAAGTAATTATTTATTTTATTTCCCAATCCCAACCTATATATCCCATGGAGCAAAACTGGTGATACTACATTCCTAACACCACGTGGTTATCGGTAAAATTAATTACCATTTCACGTTCAAATCTAATTAAAGATTTAACTATCGCTTTGGAGCAAAACTGGTGATACTCCACTCTCGATCACTTTTCAGATTTGATAATTTAAATTATCAATTCACATTTTAATCTAATTAAAGATTCATTAAAACTACACTTAGTCTTAATTCTTTCAAAAATCAACATCTTGCCTTTAACTGGGTTAAAGAACCAATGTCATCTAAAACACGATTCACGATAAACCCAAATCACATTCAATATTAAATACAAGGCTCTGAATAGAAAATATACCGGCTTATATTCAATATCAAATTCTGAAACCAACAAATATCGTATTGGAAATAACGATATAAAATATATCTTTCAAATTCCCATAACCATATCTGCATAGTCACGAAATCCAACATCGAAATACTCCGAAGATAATTTCGATTCAACTCCAGCCCAATTCACGTATTGGGAATATTGATTATTTTTAAAATCACTTTCAAATCCAATTTATTTATTTAAAAAATAAATCGATTTTAATTCTAGTTCAAAACTAGTTCATTTCGATAAAAATCTATTTTTATCCTTTCAAAGGTGGAATTCTTCATCCCAGTTCTTTCCGATTCACATATTATGATTTTACACAAATTATCAATATTTTTAATAATTTTATCAAGGCCCGTACAGTCGATTTCCATCAACGGCTATCGAACTGCACTTACAGCGACCTTTTTCAAATTTGATTTGGACATAATTCCAAATCCAACCGTTAGATTTCAAATATCTAGTATTCATTGGAAATCTCTTTTCGATACGAACCCAACGGTTCCGGTTTTAGGAGAATCCGACGGTCGGATCTCCCGTAACGTCGATTCGAAGTCAATGGTCGAAATTCACGAACTGCCGCGGCGCGTTCTATTCAGGCCATTTTATATATAATATATATATATATTATATATATTTCGTCAATTTCCTTTTAAAACGTATTTTATAAATCGTTTTAACTTCGTTTTCAAAACCATTTCAACTCTATATTCAATTTCAAATCAAAATTGGATATTTCATATCATTACTATATAAATGATAATATTTTCTAAATGTTATATTTAGAAATCACTTCTTTTCTATATTCATTATAAAAACGAATATAATCGATATAAATATCGTTCACGTCAAAATAGCGCAACTCTAATCAACACGGCTTTATATATTTCAATAAATCCGTTATTCTATTCAACAAATGAATATTTATTCTATTCAACACATGAATTTATATTTCTTCCAACACACGACTAATCTCAACACATGAGTACTGTCAACACATCACTATTTTTGTTATGTAAAATATTATATAAAACTATGGTATCTATCGTTTGATTTTTAATTAGACTCCCACTGAGAAGTAGTTCTAATTTTAAATATGATAAAGATGTAAATTTCATTGTATAAAATATTTCACTCAACACATGAACATCGTCAACACATGACTATTTTTATATTCAACACATGAATTTTCTTTTATAATATTCCTTATTTTCCCGATTGGAATGAGGCCCAATCAATCACCATATAACGTTAATTATATGGATTCCATACAACACATGTATATAATAGCATTGAAAAATAATCAACCATCAACCAAAGTGCACTACACTGTATAAGCATCAATATAGATATCTTACGCTTATAACAGCCTGTCAATCAATCGATCGACATATTTAATCAATCAGGATGAGTGAACTTCAAATTTCATCCCAACACCCATGTGGGGTTTCAAACAATCAAACACAGATTTTATTTGTGCAGTTGGGCGATGTGTAAAATTTATCGTCCCAATCAATGTCCTTCAAATAGGTGTACATAAACAAACCGTCCGGTTTGTAAATGAATATTTTATTTTATTCACTTCCACGTTAAAAATTATATTTTTAACGATAAAATATTCTATTTCAACACATGACTTTCTATTCAGTTCATTTACACAATAAAAATGATATTTTCATTTTTCTAACATATTTTAGAAAATTTCGGCGGCATAACGGCACGATACTAGAAACGGGACGAGGCCTAGCCTTATCCCCGGTCTAGTGAAGGCCCACGCCATTCACACATCAATCAAATCAATTCATTTCACCAAACAACTCAAATTTCAATCAAATAATCTAACCAACTACTCAACCAAACAATTTAACAAACAAGCCATCCATGGTCTGTGGATGACGGGTGTCGGGTGCTACTAAGCACCGTCTGCATCCTAGTATATATATATATAACTAGAAAAAGAAATTTGAAGAGTGAGAAGTTCTCACCAATAGCTATCCAAGCTCCACGGCACTTCATCGATAGAAATCTTCGTCGTTCTCGCCTTTTCATCTCCTTTGTTGCCCGTAGCCACTACATATATAAAAATCACACATTTTTATATTTTGATGTCTTTAAAATAAAAGTCACATTTTTATTTATTCACTTTCAATTTAAAAATCATATTTTACTTCTCTATTTTCTATATAAAGATCTCGCTTTTTTACATATAAAGATTTTATCTTTTCAAATATAAAGATCGAACTTTTTCATATACATCATTATAAAAATCACATTTTTATTTTTCTACACATATAAAGATGCTATTTTTAATATTGCTATCATGTAAAAATTATATTTCTAATTCTCTACATAAACAAAAATCATATTTTTACATCATCTATATAGTAAAGACTATATTTTTAATACTTTAAAAATATAAAGATCATATTTTTAATTCTTTAAAAACATAAAAATCATATTTTTATTACTTCTACTACATAAAGATACTATCTTTAGCCTTTCTATAATATAAAAATATCGTCTTTCTTCTTTTAAAAAATCTAATCTTTTCTAATTTAAAAATCAAATCTTTTCTAATTTTAAAAAAATCAAATCTGACAAATAAATAATAAAGTAAATAAAGTATATAAATAAAAACAAAATTAACATGAAAACTTACAGCCAATTTGCCGAAGAAGGGGGGGGGGGCGTCGATGTCGGCGGCAGGAGGAGGAGAAGAAGAGGAAGGCGGCGCGGCACGTTGTAGGGGAGGCGGCGGCGGGGCTCTGGGCGGAGGCTGGAGGAAGAAGGAGGAGGGGAAGAAGGTGGAGCGGGGTCGCCTGGGGGCGCTGCGACATCGACGAAGGTGGGGGTTCGGAGGTGCGTCGATCGAAGGGAGGGAGAAACGAGGGCGAGGTGCGGTGGCTTTGGCCACCCGTGGCGGCGGCGAACGCCAGGGAGGGGGCGCGCGCGATGAAGGCGGCGGCGGTTCCCCCCCGTCGATCGATTAGGTTTTAGTCTTTTTTTTTCTTTTCCTTTTCTGCTCGAAATGAAATCGGGGGGGGGGGGGGGGTATATGCAAAAGAAGATTTTAATTTATTTAATTAATTTATATTTCGAAAAGTTGACTTTTACATACGACCTCGAAACGAGGCCCACCGCCTGTCGTCTATAGCGTTTCACCCCCATTCCGAACACAATGGGATATGTATCGTAGGTTGATTCGACCGTTTGAATCAGTTTCTGTTAAATTTGCATTTAAATCATTATATTGAATTTTAAACATACATTTCAATTTACCGGGGTCACATACTAACTAGAAAAATTCCAGAAAAATATTTTCTAGCTTCGTATTGAAGATACGGTCCTAACAAAACTAGTTTCGTCGAATTCTGAGGTCGTTTGCAAAATGTCCATTTTTAAGGGCCTGAATTCCATAGCGACTATTCAGAATTTTCAACTGGACATATCTTTTGATTCCCGCTATGAAATCTTGATTTTTCGGATTCGTTGGAAAGATATCATCAATTAGATCCTATCATTTTTGGTTTCACTAAAATCCGGATTGTTTTGCACCCGGTACATTCAATTGAAGTTTGAAATCGAATTATCGAACTACCGCGCCATTTTCAATTCTATTTATAATTATATATAAATATTTATATTCCAACGACGACGTATATAAAATATACGTTCGAATTCTATTCAAAATAAATTTCTCGTTGATATTATTTAAAATAATTCATTTTAAATGTTCAAAATTCGCTAAAATTGCCAAAATAAAAATTTTAAACTGGCCCAGATTTTCCGGGTTATTACAATATATCATTTCAATCCATATCAAGATCATAGGTATTCATCATTTCATCCTAATTTCTTAATTCTTTTTAATGATTAACCCCGGGTTTATTTGATGCCTGTAACATCTAGGGTAGTAGTTGGGATTAATCAACAGAAATCAATAACATATATAAACAATAACGATAACAAGATGAATTACATATCAATACATTAAATATATAATTTCAAGGCATCCATCAAAATCAATACATCTAAGTAGTTCAATATAATTTCAGTGTACTAGCCATCAGATATGAGTTTTTTTAACTAAAAATTAAATTCTAAATGTAAAATATATAGCACAGTTAATTAAATTATACTACCTATACAAATTAACACAAATAAGCAGTCTAAACAATCAAACAGTAAATAAACAATTATATCATAACATAAATTTAATTTAACTAACACTCAAATAATTTAGTTAGGTGTGAGTGAGTTTAATCACTCACCTTTGGTTTCAGACGAGATTGAAATCCAATTTTTAGCTCAAATATCAACAATCTCAAAATCAGTTCAAATCAATGCCACTGCGAAGAGCTCGTCGATACGATTCCAACGGATCCAACCATGCGTCATTCTGAATTCGTATGTAAAAGTTATACATGTTACAAATTATACAGATTTGAATATAAATTAAAACAAGATAATTAAACACACCCTCTTACCTTAATGCCACAATGCCATGTCATGATTCCTTCTTCCTCCTCACGTTCTCTACAGAAAATAAAATCATCCATGTCCTAAAACACGTCTCCTTCTCTCCTCTATATCTCCTAATTCCCTCAATGAAAACCCAAACAGATGGATCCGACGAATTTCTCTTCGCGATCTCTTCCTCTCCATCACCATCTCGCCGAACTCGGGCTCACTAAGAAAAATGCCTCCTCCTTACATACGTATGTTCTTCACTACAGGTTGCGACACTTTTTTGTCGTGGAATCCTCTCAAATTTTGTCATAATGTGCTCCTCCGTGCCACAAACCCGAATTCAATCATCAATTCGCGCATAGATCTCTATAATCAACACAAATCTCAACCCTAGTTTAATGTCCTTTACTGTAGACATTGAAACCCAAATAAAATCGTGTTGCACCCTCTAACAAAAGAATTGAATTGAAGAGAATATTTATCTGAGTTGAATGAGACTAGTTTTAGAATTTTTCGATGTGAGGTTCACAAGATATTGAGTTTTGAATGTGGTAGAAGCCATTGTTGTTTCTCTAAATTTTTTCTAAGAGTGACGGGTTGATCAAAGAATAGAAAATGAGTGTAGGGTTAGGTTAGAATTAGAGATTATTTATAGGTAGGAAATTAGGTTAAAATAAATTTGTATAAGATGTATTTCTAGTCAAGGAATTTCAACAGTTAAATAAACAAAGTATTCAAATTTTCATTTGTACATCTTTAATTCAATTTCAAAGATTAAATTATATTTGATTAAAGTTCATTAAATCAATTTATATATTAATCAAATAAATTATATTAAATTAGTTAACTTTCTTTTAATTCAACCTTCACGAGTAACAAATTTTCTCGTTTTGGTTATTAAAAATGTACTATAGTTTATAACAAATTCACATATCGAATTTAAAGTTAATTATTACACCAATTTGCAATGTTTGGTTTCCACTATAATTAAATCTCATTAAGCATATATACATATTTAATTCCACTAAATCGATTTGATTTAATTTGTTTTCTTTTATTCAACCAATCTTGAATATATAGATATAGTTTACATTTTTGTTCATATCCTATTACGCTAGTAATTTCCGTTTATCGTTTAATGTGTAGTAACAAAATATTAATTGCAATCAATTTGTTTATCATAACTTGAATTCGATTAAGTCACATTTAATTCCATATTCATTTTATTATTCATACATCGTTAAACTTTGGTCCTATTTAATGCTTGTTTAAAATTTATTATGTCAATATTCTACAATTACAAGTTTATTCACCTTAACTGCAGTAATTACACACATTAGTAAAAATCCATTTTCAATTTATTATCAATGAATTAAATAGCAACTGGTTTCACGCACTAATCAATTGATCGATTGTAATCTTTATTTTTAAAATTTGTTAAACATTCAGTTTATTCCTTTAATTACCATTCTTATTTTTCATTAATTACGCCATTTAATTATCTTATTGTAACTTGTTTCCACTTTATTTTAATACATTAATATTGGGTTTTGCAATTTATGACTTGTTACAACTTCTAATAAATATTATATGAATATTGTTGTAAACAAATAAATAAATGGATTCACATACAAGTTAGTTATTCTAACTTAATAATTTCAATTGACCACATAAAATCCTACCATTTATTTAGAATATTTGGTTGAATGCTTATTTCAAATAAATAACCAGGTCATAACTATCTTTACAATAAATGCATATAATTGCATTTACAACTAGTTGAAATTTTATTACATAATCAAATAGATCTATATTATTTACGTATTCCGTAAATTAGAATTATAAATATATAACAGAATCTCAAAATTTGTTAATCTAATATTATTTCAAACTTCTATATAATTAAATTATTAAACAGAGGTCACTATCATATATAGCCACTGGAATTCATTGTTTAACAAGTCAATTTTAGTTCATACCTTATCAATACGACATAAATCATAAATTTTAATATTTAAAACAATTTTGTATAAAAACATATTAAATTTAGTAATTTAAATTATTGCAAAATCTTGGGATGTTACACTCTCCCTCAATTAAAGCTTTTCGTCCTCGAAAAGGCGTAGTAAGAAATTGTCAATTTATATGTGTTTTTCCATATAACTGTTTATTCAACCTGTCTCGTTCTTTAGCTTACATAACTTATTCCATTAATACTTTAATACCGAGTCGTGAATTACCAAACCGCGATTTTTCTGAAAATTTGAATTACACATATCTTAAAATCTATGTAACGACCCATCTTTTTGCCCGATTTTCGCCGGTAATTAAACCGACTTAAACCGTTCACAAAGATGAATTGTTATGGGTGCATACATATATTGAGCTGAATAACAGAACTCTTTATTGCAAAATACAATGTTACATCAGAGCTACACAGAATATCAGAGTTACAACATATACAGCGGAAGAAAAGTAAATATACTCTCAGCGGAAGAACTGTATGTTATAGCGAAAGCTCCAACTCTAGTGTGGACTCCAATTTTTTAAAAGCGCTTCGAATCCTGCTCCAACGACCTATAACTGCAAAACTAAACACTAGCTGCCCGTGTGGAAATTAATGGGCACCCAGAGTTTAGAAAGGAACAATAAACTCCAGGTCAGTCGTGGGACTGGTGTGAGAACTCCAAAAACAGTTGTTATTTAGGATTCATTTTAAAGTTGGGTAATTCCACGAACCACGCCGCTAACGCGGAACGGGTTTACTCCATGTGAATACCCGTGCATATGAATTCGCAATGAGTTTAGAAAAATGAAGCTATCATAAGCTCGTCCCATATCACACAATGCAATCGCACACCAGATGGGCGAGTTTTATCTTATGATAACCAAACGTGCTTTCATACGTGAAAATCCTCTTCTAATACTATCATATAGTGTGGAAAACAATTTCGCAATTAAATGTATTAATTCTAGATGACATAATACCATTAATATTATCTCGCCATATATATACAAACCAAAACCGTATGGCTCGTATTGGAGAGTGGATTTCCAACTTGATGATTCCTGGCACGAAAGATCAATCAGGGATACCAAACGAAGTGCCTCAACGACATTTTCATCCATCATGCGGACACCGACTACACATCGTCAGGGCAGATCAACGGTTTTCGATCAGACACGATCCCCCGAACATACCCAACTTCCTCAGGTTCATAAGTGGTTTCCCACTGCTGCACAGCTTCATCATCAATTCATATATAAGTATAAAACCTAACCGCCGGTTTCTCATCAATCCGGGGTGTGAGGTTTGTCGATGTCATGTCATACACAAAGCGATGCTTCGATAAGCCATTCTTTGAACATCATTAGCTCGTTTCATAACTCGGGTATGCCACATTGACAATTCACGACATATCACTGATTTCAATCAATGCATACCCTCTAAGTTTATACGGCTTAGAGACGAGGATAATATATTGCCACAAATCCGATATACATTAACGGAAATCAGTGCTATGCGGTCAATTTCAACGTCAGACACACCATCCATACGAATCCGTTTTGGGTCTGAATGGAACAACAACCCGAAAATACTTAAATATGTTCAGGTCTCATGTAATTGATACCTCATATCGGTGGCCTACCTAACCGAGACATCAATCAACAATCAATCTAAACAAATTCAAATATTCTCGGTCTTCACTCGTCGTTTACCGAGTCTTGAATTGCTTCATAACGTCGTATTATTACTTGGAATGGTTTTCGAACATATATTCGATCCCGGTCTTTCCAAGTAATAAGCGTACTTTAAACAGTAGCTATGGTTCACACAGGCTTTTCAATTCAAATCTCCTTCCACATAGTTACCAATTCATTTATGACTCAAGATTTGAATTACTTTAAATTCATATATCTCGTTACCATCTTAAACTCTTCTTTGAAATCCAAGATTATACCTTCGCTTTAATTTCTTATCTTTAATACCCTCAAATCAAAGACTTGATTAAACCTCCAATTACGATATGAATTTCCACCATTCAATCTCATCGGGTTTCAAGAATGATATTATTGAAGATACGATTCACGACAAAACCCAAATAAATCGATATTGAATCATAAATTACACAGAAATTTTATCCACTTATATTCGATATAAATTCTCATAATCAACGAATACTATAAGTGAAATAACAATATAATAATATCTTTCAAATTCCCCAGATAGTATTCAATTACACCATGAAATTTTTATATCCAATATCGAAGATTATTTCTATCTAACTTATTCCAATCAGGTGGAGAAACCCATATCTTAAATAAAAGATTTATTCAACTCTTTGATATTTGATCTGGATAGAAATAACATCAGCTTATCTTTAATATAAATCTCCGTATCTAATTCATATTAGAAGTGGAATAATGGTGAATTACCTTTTAAATTCCTCAGATAATATGAATTTTCATCCACCGAGTTAATCTCAAGCATCCGAAAATTTATCTCCAACCATATCCAAATTAAAAATTGGAAAAACCCATTTCAATCCCATATAAGTATTCTCGATACTTTAAAATCTTTGAACTATTTTATAAATCATTCTTATAATCAAATAATAGTTCTTACTTTAAATTTCAAACCAATAATAACATTTGGAAATGTTACCAAAGTACTGCTGTAAAATAGCCCTTTAAATCAAATAGATTTAAAATTACTCGAAATGCAAGTATTCCAATTCTAATCACCTTTTTTTTTTAGGAATTATCATAAATTTCTCCAAATTTAATAAACTTGTTTTATTCGATTATGATCGGTAACTACACGTATTTCAAATTTGTTTTGAATATAACTCGAAAATCATATGTTGAAAATCGAAATTGTTCTTTCTATTCAAATACTATTATTATTTGAAATCCAACGCGCCTTATTCACTACACCAAATTTACCTTCTAATAGCACATGAAAAATGCTATAATATCTTTTCATAGCATTAGTGACGACGCTATATAACAACATGTTATAATAGCCTTGATACATTTCATAGCACTAAATTAAATGTTATTATATGAAACATTTAATAGCAGATAATTACCACTATGAAAAACTTTTCATAGCATTGGATCCATGTTATTTTATTTAACCCAGTAAAATTTCAACATTTATTTATAGCGTTAACCAATTTTTCATAGCATGTACGAAACACTATTAAAAAAATTCCATAATAGATTAATATACTTCATTGCTCTATTTCTAAGCTATAATTTTCTTTCCTATAGCGATTTTATACAGATATAATAAGATTTTATATCACTTCATTTTATATTTCCATAGCATCATTATTCCACTATTAATACGTTTAATATACCACTTGTTTGTTGCTATGCTGCTCTTTCTATAGTGCACTACATATAATATATTTCTTGTTCATACTGTGCAAATTATAAGCATTTCAACATTAAATCTTTTCAATCCAAAACTACATATCTAATAGCAAAATCATTAAAAAAAGGCATACATGATACTAAAAGATCAAATAGTAATAGCATATTTCATTACAAAACATAAAATACATATGGTCATACATAGTTGATATTCTTACATAGCCATGTAAATAAGTTTAGACTGTTTCCAAACAAATACTATACATGAAAAATCATGCTCCATTAGTCTTCAGCGTAATAACTCATGCACATTCCATATTTCAGAACCTGCAATTTACATAGGCTTAAGTTAGAGATCCTTATGAATGCAGGCAATTATGAACCATATGAAAATATGAAAGTGTGGGTTGAAGCAATTGAAAATATAATCTTATTTCGTCCAGAATAATACTAATTGAAGTGGAAAGTGCAGGCTAAAGCAATTGATAATTTGGTCACAATCTGGTGTAGAAAGCTGAGTTTAGGCTGAAACAATCGGGTTAGCACTATATTCACCTACTGAAGTAATCAGTTATACACCTAGTGTAGGCTAAAGCAAAACACTTTTATTCTAAATATGGATCTCTTGGTTTCTCATATGCACCTACTCTGGGCTAATGCAAAACTTTAAGATGATGATGATACATAACGTTAATTTTACATCTAGTGCAGGTGGAAACAAAATGCATATGATTATGATAATACTTCTGCAACTAGTGTAGGCTGAAGTAAAACACATATAGATATTCTTTTTTTTTTTTTTTTTTTTGATTTCAGATTTATATAATGTGTCTAGTTTGCTTGTAGTTATGTACTTCCACATCAGGTCATTATATAAAAGAAAACATTACGTGGTGCTACTATCAGGATTCCAATATTACATAATATAATCATTTAAATATCACTGATACTCAAATGTAGAATTCAATTAGATCTACACCTTGCCAAAACCTAAACATGAATTTAAAGGGATTTTCATATTTCCATTATTGCTAGTTGGAAGTTAAATTTTCACCTGGTCTTATCGTATTCTTTGTTTCCTAATAATAACATTGATTTGGTCACAAACTTAGGATGTTTTCCTACAAACATATTAATATATAGACCTATTGAATACATATTAATGGAAACTTAGATTGGGTAACATGAATGTACTAATAATTTATCCATACTTGCATGTGTCATTCAATAGACTTCCAATTTTGGTAGAGGGAGTCTTGGAGCAACCAATAGTACAAAGCAGCCATGCTTTGGAAGTTAAAAGTTGAAAAATTATCCATGTTGGAGTTTCTGATCCTAAAAACTATTCACTTGCAAAGAACAGGCTGTGTTTGGATTTCGTTAGGGTCTATCCTCATCTCATTTCTCAATCCATAACTTATGTTCATATCTTCCATATTTTTAAAAGCAAATCTTAACATACTTGTTACTGATTTTTCCAGCTACATTTCATATTGCATCA